>QPKB01000003.1:51575671-51590361 GCA_003546025.1 Camphora micrantha | reverse complement strand
GCTGAGCTTCGATCAATAAGCTTTCGGGTGACCCAACCTGGAACAAGAGCACCCCTAGGCATTTTCATTTTTTTTTTCCATTTATTTTATAATGGCATTGGCATATTTGTAAATTGATTAAAAAAAAAAAACCGAACGAGGGAGGATGTTCTTTAATAAAGAAGGGCCACAGAAGGCATCCACTCGTCCACTCAAGTGTTTAAATGCATATGCGGCCCATTTGGGGATGGGATCGAGGGGATTCAAACCTCTTGAATGATGGTTCTAACTACTTGATCAACGACTAACAAGTTTTTACCAATAGTCTAGTTTATTCGAGTGTGTGCCAAACCCTCGAATCAGTAACTAATAAGGGGTGAACCATCCCCCACCTCATGATTAGAATTGGTTTTATGCAAACTCAAGAAGAACTGCTACAAAACCGTGGGAAAGTAGTGAAGCTCAAAAGCATAAATTCATTTTTACGGGAAAAGATATATATCTACTACCCTTATATAAAAATGAAGAACTCTCCAGCTTTCTCCTGCTTACCATTTTCTCTACACACATGGGCCCACTTAGTTGCAATGCCAAGATGTGGCTCATGCGGGAAAGGGGCATATGTAGAGATCCTTTCTCCACGGGCTAAATAAAATAAAAAACCAGCCCCTCACCTTTTCATCCCTCTCTCCAGCTCTCGCAGCCCTTCTGGTCCTCATCGGCAACGGTACATCTGCCATTACCGGAGCTGGAGAACCCGAACCTTTTTTACCTGTCAAACCCAACCTGAAAATATACGGGTCAGACACGGGTCAAGTTTTCCCAGTCCAAATAAAAACGGGTCAGGTTAGGGTTAGCATGGTTAACCAACCCATTTAACCCGTATAACGTTTCAAGCAGATGCAGTGCATTTGACTTATTGGATTGTGCTACAGACCCAAGAATTCAATAGATCATTAGCTTGCCTTCTTAGCCCTCTTTGTTCCCTGTATCATGGTTCTTGCTTAGAACAAAGGAAGAAGATGAGTAGTTTGGGTGAATCTATCCTTGGGTCTAATCCAAATGACACAATGAAGTAAACATAAATAATATGAGAATGGGGAGGAACTTAGCTGACTCCAAAGCTCTTTCTTTGAAGTGACAGAAGCTCCTTGAATTGACAGAGGCTTGGAACTCACGTGGGGTTTACAACTCCTTTATCTTTGCTATTCTTTCTTGCTTAGTGATGGAGGCCAAGAAACTATTAACCAAAGAAGTTACCCAAGGTCCTTTTATAGGAGATTCTTACCCATCAAGGAACCATTAACCCCCAACTATCACCTAACCCTTTAATCTCAGCCCATTATTAGTTTGTTGGCAATTGAGCTCAAAATAATTAGGTCTCTTAAATGTGCAGACAAGTAAGTATGATTAAAGATCCTTAGTGGGCTTATGGTAATGTGGGTCACACCTATTTAATTCAACATTCTCCCACTTGACCCATATGACCATGAAAACAAAATCCGAAATTTTAGTTTAAAGAAATTCATTTTCAAGTAGTACTTTGAAAAATGATAAAATGACCTTGATTGATGAGCACCAACTTTAAGATAATTGCCAAAGTATCTCTTATGCTGAGCTTTAAGTGTCTCTTATGCTGAGCTTTAATACTATGATTAAATTGGTTTACCAATGTGAACCATAGCGGTTACATGTCTTTAATGACATGCTTCCTTCCATAATTACTCCACTAGCACCCCAACCTAACCAAGTCCTTGATAATGGTAAAATAAGACATTTTCAATGGCCGTCCTATCTAATTGGGTACGATAATACCATTCTCTTTAATATTCTTATTTTATTTACCTTAATAAATGTAAATATTTGAGAAAATAAGAATTGTGAAATCATTACTGTAATGATGTCCTCAATAATAAGGCAAATCAATAAGGCCCATATTTCTCACGTGCTCTCTATAAGCCTTTGGCACCAATGCCTTTGTTAACAAATCCGCTATCATTTGGCTTGTAGGAGCACCAACAATAGACACCAATCGATCTCTTATACTTTTCTTTAATACAAAGTACTGAATTTCCAAAAACTTTGATTTACTGGAAACTTTGTCATTTTGAGCAAATCTTCTTGAAGCATCATTATCGTAAAAGATTTTAAAAAGTTTAGAAATTGTATCCATAATTTGTAAATCTGTGATAAAATCTCGCATCGATACAACATGACATGTTGCTTCAAAACATGCCACATATTCGGCATTGAATGTGGATGGAGTCACCAGGGTCTGTTCACACTTCTCCATGATACTGCCCCACCAGCTAATAAGAAAATATATCTTGAAGTCGACTTTCTTGTATCGAGGCATTCAACGAAATCTAAGTTTAAATAACCGATCACTTCTAATTGATCGGACTTTCTGTATGAGGGCCTGTAATTCCTAGTGCCACTAAGATATCGCAAGACTTTCTTAACTCCTACCCAATGTGCCATTCCATGGTCACTTTGATGATATCTACTAAACATGTCAACTGTAAAATTGATATCAGGTCTAGTGCATGTTTGTGCATACTTCAGACTCCCTACTGCAGCATCATATGGTCATTGGTCCATTTGACGTCTTTCGATTTCATATCTTGGACTTTGCTCTTTACTAAATTTGTTACCCTTAATTATTAGTGAATCTTGGGGCCTACATCCTTCCGTACAAAATGTTTTAAGAATAGTTTTGATATACGATTCCTGTGATAACCCAAGTAATTCTCGAAATCTATCCCGATATATCTCGATTCTTATTACAAAGGTTGCTTCTTCCATGTCTTTCAATTCAAAATTATTGTTAAGATATTCCTTGGTTTCATGAATTATACCAAGGTCATTACTAGCTAGCAAAATATCATTAACATACAGTATCAAAATTATAAACTTGCTCCCACTAACCTTAAGATAGATGCAATAGTCTACTGGATTTTCGAAAAAAACCAAAGGATGTAATAATGCAGTTAAACTTAAGATACCATTGCTTGAACGCTTGTTTCAAACCACATAACGATTTCTGTAATTTGCAAACTAATTTACTATTATTCCCTTTTATGAATCTTTCCCGTTGTTTAATGTATACCTCTTCTTTTAAATTTTCATTTAGGAACGATGTCTTAACATCCATTTGATGTAGCTTTAAATTGAAATGAGCTACAAAAGCCATAATTATCCTAAATAAACCATTTTTAGACACCGTAGAGTAAGCCTCACTATAGTCAACTCCCTCTCTTTGAGTAAAACTTTTGGCAACGAGCCGAGCCTTATTTCGTTCTACCTTTCCTTTCGAGTCCTTTTTGGTCTTGAAGACCCATTTACAGCCTACAGCCTTAAAACCCTTGGGTAGTTCGATAATATCTCAAACCTCATTGGTTGCCATTGATTCCAACTCTTCTTTCATAGCATCCACCAATTTATCATAATTCACACTTTCTATGGCTTCTTTAAATGTTCTAGGATCATCTTTTATCCCAATATCGGCTTCCTCTAATTATACAACATAATCATCCGAAATGGCAGGTCTACTTATTCAAGTTAGCCTCCTTAATTCTGAATCATTAGAAAGTGGATTATCATGATGTTCTGGGAGTGGATCATTGATGAGCTGACCATTATTATGTTCAACTTGTTGATTTTGTGGTTGTATCTCTTGATGACCGTTGATGGTATCAAGTGGAATAAAACCTATTTTATATATCAGGTAACTCAATAATTTCCCTGATTTCTTTATAAACTATATCTCTTTCTTAAACACTCTCACTATTCTCATGATCTTTTAGAAATTTTGCATTTCCCAATTCTACAATCCTAGTAGTATAATTAAGATAGTAAAACCTATACCCTTTAAACCTATCAAGATAACCAATAAAATATCCACTATCAGTTTTAGGGTCTAACTTTCTTTCATGTGGGTTATAAATTCTCACTTCAGGTTGGCAATCCCAGACTCGAAAATGGTTTAGGTTGGATTTTCTTCATGTCCACAGCTTAAATGGGGTTTTTGGCACCGCCTTACAAGGGACACAATTTAATATGTATATTGTCATCTTAAGTGCTTCACTCCACATTGATTTAGGTAAAGTGGTATTTCTTACTATGCTCATAACCATATCTATAAGCGTCCTATTTCTTCTCTCAGCAACACCATTCTGCTGAAGTGTTACAAGCATTGTGTATTGAGCTACAATACCCTCCTTTTCCAAAAAATTTAGCAAATGGGCCTGGGTTACTACCCGATTCGTTGTACCTTCCATAATACTCACCACCTTTATCAGATCTCACTACTTTGATTTTTCTCTCTAATTGGTTTTCCATTTCTGCTTTAATCTTAAAGACATCTAAAGCATCATATTTCTCTTTGATCAAATAAACATAACCAAATCGATAAAGGTAATAAAGTATTGCTCACTTGTAAAACATGGTACGTCCATTTTTTCCACATGCATATATCCGTATGGATTATCTCCAAGAGTTCAGAACTTCTTGTGGAACCTTTTTTTTTTTTGTTTTTGTTTGACCGTTTTTCCTTTATACAGTTTATACAAACACCATAATCATTAATGAAATCAAGATTTGGTAATAATCAATCTTTCATTAATCTGAGCATTCTTTCTTTTGAGATATGTCCTAGCCTTTCATGCCACAACATAGAGGAGTTCTCTTTAATTGCCCCTCTCTTAATGTCAATGCTCAGCTTACAACTAATGTGTGGTGTGTGCAATGATTGCTCATCCAAAAAATTTAACTTTAATCTATACAATCCACCACATAAATAATCATTCCTAATTAAACATTCATTTCTAGAAATTCTCATGAAGTTTTGTCCAAAAATAAATTCAAACCCATCATGAACCAACTTTGAAACAAAAGTTAAGTTTCTAGAAATCTCGAAAACAAGGAAAACATTATGGAGGTCCAAAATAAATCCGGTGTCCAGCACTAGTCTATAAGTGCCTACTGCTTCAACTCATGATTCCTTCTGGTTCCCCATGGCAATAGTCTTTTCTCCATCATTTGGTTTCCGGCTTGAAAGGAATCCCTGCACACAACCACTTACATGAATGACTACACCAAAGTCAACCCACCAAGAACTTGGTGGAACATCGTTTAAATTGATTTCATGACATAATAGAGATAAATTTGTACCTCTTTTCAAACAATTTTTTCGCTTTAGGTAATCATTTTCTAAGTGACCGTTCTTTCCACGGAAGAAGAATTTCTAATATCTTGGTATTCCTTCTTTTCTGATTTTGCAATTTGAACATTGGCCTTTTCTTGTTCTTTTCCTCTTCTCTTCTTGATCACATCTAGCAATTTGTTCTGTTATGGTCCAAGGTGTGGGGCTTTGATTGTAGGCAACCTTAAACGGACCAAAAGAGGAAGGGAGAGTCCAAAATGAATTGTATCGAGTACTTTTCTAATACACTCATATCCACTTGTTCCAATTTTAAAACAATATTTTGCATTGATAAAATATGTTCTCTCACTCCCAAAGTCCCATCATATTTCATGCTTGATAGGCAGCTTATTAGTGATGCCCCTACAGCCTTGTCAGTTAGCTTGAACTGCTCATTTACAATATGTTGAGGTCAACGTCTACCCTCACTCCTAAGTGGTCATAATTATGGTTGAGCCATCGCCCTCACTACAAAATCGTTGTTGTGGCGTTTCTTATCACCAATTGTTTTTGGGATAAGTGGTAGCTTAATGAAGTATAAGATCCTACAAGTGGTATCAGAGCCTGGTAGGTTGATCGAGCCCTTGCCCTCATCGTAAAACCGTTGTTGTGTCGTTTCCTATCACCAATTGGTTTTGGGATAAGTGGTAGCTCAATAGGGTGTAAAATCCTACACAGTTTCTAAGAAAGCATTTGCATTTTCTATTGTTCTAAGGGATCTCTTAATACTTCTTGAAATAGAGTTTAAGATAATCTTGACTGCTACCTTGTTAGCCTTGGTCCATTTCTCAAATTTTGCCTTTTCATCACTAGATGTTTCATTTGTAGGATTTAGGGGCTTAGCCTCTTCAAACATTATATCCAAGTCCAAGGAGGTTATGGCTATCATTAGCATGTCCATCTATTCTAGAAAATTTGACTCATCTAAGGTAGGAATAGTCCCTAATGTAGAAAGTGCTGCCATTGACTTAGTTACTGAAAATAAACAATAATATCCACAAGTTACAATCTATTCTTGATCATGAAACAACAATAAAACTAAAAGCTATTGTAATCACTATAGATCTACCTTTGGATATGAAAACAATATGCATAATAATCACTTTTTTTTAATTAATAAGACTACGTTGATAATATGGTGCGATTAAGAGAACTATTCCTTTGGGCATAAATAATTCTTAATTACATCACATTACCAACAATATCTTATTTCGATTTCTATTCCATGAAGATTGAACCTTTTGGGCTCTCTCCATATCTGGGCTCTCTCCATATCTTTTATGAATCGCAATTTAGTGTTATTATAATCACACAAATAATAGTGCGCGCCGTACCCTTAGTTCAATCTAGAAATCGAACAAATTAAAACACTTCCATCATGACACATCCTTAATTGGAATCTTTATTTTTCTTTAATGATCTAATTAGGTGACATAAATTTGACATAACAACACATAATTAACTAAGTCACAAGCTATTGTACAATTTGATTGCATAAAATGAATCATCCATGATGCGGACATGAACTTTAATAACTTATTTTAACATTTAAAAGAATATACCAAAATACTATAGATACTCCATAATTGATCCAAACTATTCAAATTAAAGATCTCATTAATAGGAATTCATAGGAGAAAACAAATCGAAATTTTAAGTTCCCATGAATCTGATATGATCAAAACGAACATTGGATCACTCATTTGGCCAATATGATCAATACAAATTGGATCAATTCTGAAACGCATTTGGGCTAATTAACTATGCCAATAGACACCATTTAATGAGTAGAACATTCTGAAAATTCTATTTCAAAACTATACTGGGTTCAGGGGGTCCTTAAAAGGTCAGGTCTGACATGACCTGTCTAGCCTGGCCCAGCCACCATTTCATATGGTGGTTGCAAGGTTGCCTCTACCAACACAGTCATCTATTTAAGATGACGGAGGCAAGGCCAGTAGGTGAATTCTCCTTTCAGAAAAATACTTATGAAAACACACAGAGCTTTGGATTTAATGTGGGCCACTACACCTCCGAAATCTCCTCCATAAACCTCTCCATTTAAATTAAGATTATGGTTTCATAAACCTGCATTTCTAAAATCCTTCTAACATCCCCTAAAATCTCTCTTTTCCTAACTTTTCTATTTTATCTTCTTATCTTAATCCTCAAATCACTCTCTAATCTTCATTCATCTTAAAATCTGTCTAACCAATCCTCTTATCATTATGATTTTAATTTTAGTATTAACTTTGTAAATTGTTGGATTCACACGCATGATGGATTCTTATGCATATTACATGCTGCTATACTATTTATTACTTAACAAAATGAGCTTAGATCAAGGCCCACCCAGATGCACGCCTGCATTCACTAGAAGCATATGGACAATACATGTGATTGAGGGCTCCACATAATTATTGGTATGCAATTGTTATTAGTTTCCACGCCTGTTGGTTTCTAATTGGCTACAAGGCTTGCAATACTGGCCTAACATGTGAGATTGCTATTTCACAAAGGCATGAAGCCTAATTGAAGTGGCTCACCATATGCCATTAATCGCATAAAAAATTCATAACCCAATGATATGCATGAGACGCTGAGATTTTCACTGATGGAAATCTTATAATAAATTCCTACGCCCCACATGAGAGATTTTACTTCACAAAGGCTTGAAGTATACTTGAAGTGGCGCACCACATGCCATTTATCCATAAAAATAAACCTTGATTCAAGGAGGACCAAGGGAGTTGGATGATCAATGGGGAAACAAATAGGCCCAAAAAGAAAATAATATGCATTTGCGAATGCATATTATTGATCATGCTAATTTCTTCTTTGAGGCATCGCTAGGAGTTGGAGTTATATATATTAAATTCCATATGTCATCGATAATCATTAATGTTTAGTGGCAAAAACTTCATCAGTTATACTTTCTTTTCCTTTTTTTTTTCCACGAATAAGAAGATTGAAAATCGTTTTTTCTTCTTTGAAAGAATTTTTCATAGATGAATAATATATCTAAAACTCAATATATTGATTTTTCTTGATGCATTTGCCATTGTGTTTTCTTGAGGTTCAACCTCATGAAATGCGCATGTGAATGGATAATATATGTTATTTATTTTTATTTTTATTTTTCTTATCGGTTCATATTACACATTATTTTGGGTTATTAAGAAAGGATTCTCTCTATTCATGATTTCTCCATTGTTTTTTTTTTTTTTTTTTTTTTCTGTTTCTAAATAGGTACTGTTAGGACGACCCAAGCCATTTTTGAAATAATATATTTATATATTTATTTTATTTATCAATAGTATTCTACAGAAAATATTAAATTAAAAATATTTTTATTTTTTAGGCCCGGGCTTAGCACATGCCTGTGTTACTAGTTATCTATTTAAGATGATGGAGGCGGGGCTGCCTTCATTCTCCGTCATTTTTTTTTTTTTTAACTTTAAAATATATAAACCAAAATAAAGTAATAGCAGTGATAAAACTAAGGAGGTTCCAACTCTATGTAATTTCTTAAACAAAGAAAATACAAATAAACAAAATATGATCGTTTATTCCCATCTCTTTCAGAATGGGTTGGGCACCATAATACTTGATTTGTGAGTCTCTTCATTCCAATAAAATGGAATCTATTTTATTTTACCAAATACCAAAAACTTCTTTCATTTGGGCATTTGGTTTAATTTCCGAGAAGAACTCGGAAAGCCCCAAAATCTCAAAATATGTAAAACAAAACTTAAAGTGATCATTTGGCTATACACAAAGATGGCTCTGATACCACATGTAAGCTTAAGATCCCTCATCCACAGGAGCTCCTTGGATCTAATCCAAATGACACAATGAAGTGAACACAAATAATCTGAGAATGAGGAGGAGCTTACCTCACTCCATAGCTCTTTCTTTGAAGTGACAGAAGCTCCTTAAAATGACAAAGACTTGGAACTCGCATGGGATTTACAACTCCTTTGCCTTTGCTATTCTCTCTTGCTTAGGGATCGTTTGTTTTTTTCGCATGAGATACGTAACTACAGTTTAGATATATAAATGTCTCATATGTAAATCTCACATGTTTGTCTACTGATGCCATTTTCACATCATTTATGCATGTGATTCATTTTACCACGTTTGTTTGAACTACATATGAAAATATAAGAAATTTATTTTTATAAATTATAGATATGAATGTTTTTGTCTTGATATGTTCTATGCTAACAAATAGACCCATTTTACAATAAATTATTTTATGTATTCCAATTCCTTGAAAACAAAGATATCCATTTTTTCGTCAATGAATTTTTTTATACTAATTTCTTTTAAACAAACATGTCCTTTTCTAGGAAGTAGAACGTATTCCTATTCCATGGCAACAACAAACATGCTCATTCCATGAGTTCAACCTTTTTTAATGGGTAAACAAACAAATTCATTCCAGAAATTCGATTTATTTTTATTCCATGCAAACAAACAAGCCCATTCTATGAAGTTTAATGTATTTCAACTGTTCCTATGAAAAAAAAATGTGATTCACTTTACCACCATCTGAGATGTGTAATAATTGGTGTTTGGAAACGGATCAGTTACCTACTTATTCACATACAATTTTACCATGAGGTGTGTAAATTGAGCACAAAACAAACGTAATATATGCGTAATCATCAGCGTATGCAATTTCATTTATCATATGTAAATAGTTGCGAACAAACGACCTCTTGTGATGGAGGCCAAAAAACTATTAACTAAAGGGAGTTACGCAAAGGATCCTTTTATTAGGGAGATTACTACCCATTAAAAGAACCATTGTAAACCCCCAACTATCACCTGATTCCTTAACTCAGCCATTTATTTTTTATTGGCAATTTGAGCTAAAAATAATTATGTTCTCTTAAATGTAGTTTAGACAATCCGTGAGTATGATTAAGATCCTTAATGGAGCTTGTGGTTCATGTGGGCCACAAACCATTTAATCCAACAGTCTGTTCACTAACTATTCTCTCTGTGTGTATTTTACAATGCAAAGTCCCTCTCTCTATTAATATTCATAACAGCAAAAAGGCTGCTTTAAAAAAATATAAATAAAAATATAAAAATAAAAAAAGCAAAAAGCGAACAAGGAACGGGTCAAAGGCGGGTCGGATCGGGTTGACCCGCACTCTGGTGCGTGTTGGAGTAAATTTCACCCATTTCGAAAAAAAAAAAAAAGAACGAGTCGGTACATTTGGGGTCTAATATTTGGCCAATATGTTGACCCGGTGCCTCTATAGAATTTTCAAATGTTCCGTGCCTTGGCTAGATCAGACTGGCCCGTACGCCCATTGACTGACCGAGCAATAGGTCACAAGATGTTTGTGGAAACACCAATTTTGATGTAATATTCTACCAAAATTCAAGGATAGATCAAAGTATATGACTATTGAATGGATTGAAAACCTTCATGCAATCACAAGTAGTAATGGAACGGCCAGACTGATCTTTGACAGTTCCTCTATTCTCTTCATTAGGGCATGTTTATTTTAGGAAAAGATGCAGGATGTGCAATGCTCACAAATTGGGCTGTCAAATGACCGGCCTGGGGGCTGTCCTAACTCAAAACATGTGGGTGGGGGCCTGGGAAGGCCAAAATCCCTCTATGGCCTATACTACCTAGCTAGGCCCTTGCCCTACCCCTGCAGCCCATATCAGGCCTAGGACCTCAAGAAAAGAATTTTATTCTAAGATTTCTTCTATATACTGCAATCGGGTACCGAGTGTTAACAAGATATAACCCTCAGCACCTCCTTTGTCAATGCTTGGAACCGGCATTGCAATGTAATAGACAATATGGTGGAGTTAATGTTTTTCTGTTTTCTTAGAATCGGTGACAGAGTAGAAAATGTTTATTAAGTAAAAGCAATAAAGTAGCATAGAAATATAGATTCAATAAATCGATATACAGATTAGATTAATAAACTGTAATTGATTCAAATGGGTTACTTGTTCGCAAGGAATTGAAATGCATATATATATAGAGATTTATTATCAAATGAGCCTTTTTGTTTACATGAAATTGAAATACATAGGAAGTAATTAATTGAAATGAGACTATTTGTTTGCTACGAATTGGGATATACAGGATATTGTCAGATGGGTCTATATGTGATATTTGACAATACATGTGCTTATGAAAATATCCATATTTTTTCTAATATCAATAGTAAAATTAACTTCGTGTGTTTACAAATGTAGTCAAAACGAAATGAAAGCAAAATGAATCACCCATATGCAAACAGGTTCATGTCCGGGCTACTTTCATGTCGGACCATAGCTAGATCTGCTCTTTGGACCTCCAGCCCACGACTGACCCGTTTCCTAAACGGGTTGCAGGTTTTGCAGCCCGCACTCATGATACTTCTGGTCGGGCTAACCCCGCCTAACATGAATTGCTCATCTTTAACTAATTTTGAGTGTGGTAAAAAAATAGTAAAGCTCATGAGAATCCAACACAAAATCCATGTTTGGATCAAATGACAACTTAACCACTACACTGACCCACTACTCTATGTATTGTTTAATCTAAAAGCTTATAAATAGAAGAAGAAAGGATGCTAGTGGCCACCCATTAAAATCTGTAGTTGCAGAGAAACCTGAAGATCGTGAGTTGAGTTTGAAGATGCAAAACTGTAACCTCTATAGCAGACGTGTAAAAAAGAGATTTAAGATTTGCTAAATGTTAACAATGAAAACTGCTAATTATCGAAAAATTAGGAAACTAGAACGTCAAGATTTCATTCCTTTCTCGATTTCTTTTTCGCTAAAATCAAGGAAAATCATTAAGATTTGAAATGGAAAAGCTCCACATATTTCTCAAGTCGGTAAGAATTAAGTTAAACGGGTCAACCGGGTTAGGCGGGCCAGCCCTAACCCGACCTGTTTCTATACGGGTCAGGAAAATCATGGCCCATGGTCGACCCATATATGTGGCGGGTTGGATTTGGCGGGCTTGAACCGGGTCGGGTCATAAGATCGGGCCACATTTTGCCAGCTCTAATATGTTTGTATGTTATTAGATTTGTATTTGTAGAAATCAAACAATAAACCATGAAATGCTGGAAGAGGATGGGTAGGTTAATTTGGTAACTCCTCGAACTCTTGGTTTGCAAAGATTGGTAGTTAAAACAACACATATAATCACCATGCAGGCCCATCAGGTCCATACTTGACCTATAAGCAGCTGGCTCAATCCAATTGGGGACTAGTCAACTTGGGTTAAGCTAGGTTTCTTGGAAATCTGTAAACATAAATAAGAATCCCAAGATTTGGTTTGTTTCTTGGAAAACACTTTAAGATAGTGTTGCATTTTCCATATATGAAAAGTGTTGAAGAACCCATGGAAAATAACTATTTTTAGAACCAATTTTCTTGTTTGGAGACTTGCATTCTTTTATATGTTAACTTCATATCCCTACATTGGATATGTTGAGGAGAAAGTAACCATTTATAGCAGATCTCCTTAACCAGCATGTTAGTTTCATAGACTTAGATTCTAAGTAGTGGTTGGGCTTGTAGGTTTTAGGTTAGGCCCAGTCTCTAATTAGGTTGAGCACAGTTATCTTCTAGGTCCTGATTGATTTCTATAAATTGAATACTCTTTCTTATTAGGAATACATAACACAACAAACACATTCATGTCTCTCATGTAGGGATGTAAATGGGTCCTTCGATTCTCCAATTACTAGGAGGTTCCAACCGTTAAAACTAGGGTCCGGGTCCTTATTTAGGCCCTGATAAGACAAATCAGGTCCGGTCCGATCCAGGTCCGGTCCGGTTCCACCTTGGTTTGAACCTTGTGACCCGGAGACCCGACATATTACCTCATGTTAAAAAATCTCTCCTAAAAATCAATGTCTTTTTTTAAATATCATCTCTACCTAGACCAGGACCCGGATCCAAACCAGTCCCATATATGTTCTAGTTCCATTCCGGAGCCAAGAAATAGGTTCCGAAACGGTTCCGGGTCGGGATCCAGTTCCACCTTCTGCCTTAGCGTTTTTGGTTCCGGGTCCACCATGGACCACAGACGGAACCGCCATTCACAACCCTACTTATCATTCGTGCATTCTGGTTCTATATTTTGGGTTTTGGTATTGGTTCTTTGATATGGCCAACGAGTATAAGGTTGTTATATAAGCTAGCAACATAGATCAACATTGGGCTTTAATGAGCTTTCATTGTATCTTGGACGAACTTTCATCAACAATCTCAGATGTTTAGTCTGAATAGTGGAGTGCATCCGACAGATGGGATCATCACACATTTGCTTCCAATGTTCAGATCCTTTTCAATTGACATTTCAAATTGAAAATAAAGATGGTGGTACATCTGTTCGCTTCAATAGATACAATTCAATGTTGGATCTCAATCAACATGCTTGTTGGATCAAGTGGAGACATTGAGATCAAAAATGGTATCATAGCATTTGCTAGTTTGCTCACACCAAGATCAATTCGTAAGTAGACGGTGAGGTAACCCGAAAACCTCTTATTTGAATTTTGTGGACTCTTATTCTTAAAAATAAATAAAAAAGTTCCAACACTATCTTCTCTTAGTGGGGTTAGTAGCTTCTTCGTCAACAAGGAGAAGAACCCTAGAGCCTATACTTGCCATGAGAACGCATAGGTTTGCAAGTCTATAGGAAGAAACCTTGTTCGTCTGCAACACGAACAAATGCGTGGACTTGATAAAACACCTGAATATCAAATACATAAATCTAGGATACTGACATTCATCCTGAGTATAAAGATAGAGTTAAATAAGAATTCATGGGAATGATAATTCTCAGTTTTCATTTACAAATGAAAAAAGTACAATATCTGTACAACAACCTAACAATTCTAAGTGTAACAACCCTTGAAATCATCAGCATATGTATCCATCATGTAAAGATCCTTATCTTATCGCAATAGCCCATGTGTTCCTTGACCGAGACAACAACAATCCATGTGGCTAACTGAAGGAGATAAATGCAGCGGAAGCACAAATCTATAGAGATGGCTGCTACAAACTCTTTAAGGACAGCGTTGGGCTTGAATCAGGCACTTGGTGTAGAGATCTGTGACTATCTCATGATGAGATCAGTCATTGTATTGATTCACTTCTTCTTAAAGATCAAGCAGCAATGATGGGACACCCGTGGATGTAAAAGATGATTGATGGAGAATTTCTAGATCTTAGTGGAAGGAAGATGAGGATTTGTAAAGAAGTTTGTGTTACAACTGAATATCTCTTTTCATGTCTGTATATAGCCCTTGGCTAATGAGTGATAACTATCTCTATTCAAATTCGAAATGGAGAGATTGATAAGGATAATAGATTGGATCATACTTTCTTCCCCCCCCCCCCCCCCCCCCCCCCCCAATTTGAGTTTAAATGGAGATATGATAAGGCATAGAGAGTGGATGAACCTCAAACTATTCTTATCCATACAACCATGAGATTCCTTGTGAGAGGTGTCTCTTTG
>QPKB01000003.1:51554258-51574737 GCA_003546025.1 Camphora micrantha | reverse complement strand
GGTTTATTCATATATGGTCTATTCAGGTACAGATCCAGGTAGATGAATAAAATTGAGAAATTTGAAAAAAATTTGACAAAAAAGTAAACTCACTATTAGCGGCCGCCAATATGACTTTTAGCGACCGCCAGTGGCGGTCGCTAAAAAGTATTTTTGAAAAAATAAATTAAAATTAAAAAAATTTTAAATGGCATTTGCGGCCGCCAATGTGACTATTAGCGACCGCCAATGGCGGTCGCTAAAAGTATTTTAAAAAACAATTAAAATTAAAAAAAAATTTAATGGCATTTGCGGCCGCCAATGTGACTATTAGCGACCGCAATGGCGGTCGCTAAAAGTATTTTAAAAAAAATTAAAATTAAAAAAAAATTTAAATGGGCATTTGCGGCCGCCAATTTGACTATTAGCGACCGCCAAGGCGGTCGCTAATACTATTAAACAAAATTTAAAAAATAATAAAAAATGACTTTTAGCGACCGCCACGTGGCGGTCGCTAATGTATTAGCGACCGCAAAGTGGCGGTCGCTAATACTTTTAGCGACGAAGTTTCCGCGACGGCGTCTGCGCGGTCGCAAAGCGGTCGCTACAGACTTTTAGCGACGGCCAGATGACTTTTAGCGACGGCTTTTGGCGGTCGCTAAAAGTGACTTTTCTAGTAGTGTATATGTATATTAAATTCCATATGTCATCGATAATCGTTAATGTTTAGTGGCAAAAACTTCATCAGTTATACTTTCTGTTCATGTTCTTTTTCATATATAGATGAATAATATATCTAAAACTCAATATATTGATTTTTCTTGATGCATTTGCCATTGTGTTTTCTTGAGGTTCAACCTCATGAAATGCGCACGTGAATGGATAATATATATTATTTATTTTTATTTTTATTTTTCTTATCGGTTCATGTTACACATTATTTTGGGTTATTAAGAAAAGATTTTCTCTATTCATGATTTCTACATTGTTTTTTTTTTTTTTTTTTTTTGTTTCTAAATAGGTACTGTTGGGACGACCCAAGCCATTTTTTGAAATAATATATTTATATATTTATTTTATTTATCAATAATATACTAAAGAAAATATTAAATAAAAATATTTTTATTTTTTAGGCCCGGGCTTCGCACATGCCTGTGTTACTAGTTATCTATTTAAGATGATGGAGGCAGGGCTACCTCCATTCTCTGTCATTTTTTTTTTTTTAACTTTAAAATATATAAACCAAAATAAAGTAATAGCAGTGAAAAAACTAAGGAGGTTCCAACTCTATGTAATTTCTTAAACAAAGAAAATACAAATAAATAGAATATGATCGTTTATTCCCATCTCTTTCAGAATGGGTTGGGCACCATAATACTTGATTTGTGAGTCTCTTCATTCAAATAAAATGAAATCTATTTTATTTTACCAAATACCAAAAACTTCTTTCATTTGGGCATTTGGTTTAATTTCCGAGAAGAACTCGGAAAGCCCCAAAATCTCAAAATATGTAAAACAAAACTTAAAGTGATCATTTGGCTATACACAAAGATGGCTTTGATACCACATGTAAGCTTAAGATCCCTCAATCCACAGGAGCTCCTTGGATCTAATCCAAATGACACAATGAAGTGAACACAAATAATCTGAGAATGAGGAGGAGCTTACCTCACTCCACATCTCTTTCTTTGAAGTGACAGAAGCTCCTTAAAATGACAAAGACTTGGAACTCGCATGGGATTTACAACTCCTTTGCTTTTGCTATTATCTCTTGCTTAGGGATCGTTTGCTTTTTTCGCATGAGATGCGTAACTATAGTGTACATATGTAAATGTCTCATATGTAAATCTCACATGTTTGTCTACTGATGCCATTTTCACATCATTTACGCATGTGATTCATTTTACCACGTTTGTTTGAACTACATATGAAAATGTAAGAAATTTATTTTTATAAATTATAGATATGGATGTTTTTATCTTGATATGTTCTATGCTAACAAATAGACCCATTTTACAATAAATTATTTTATGTATTCCAATTCCTTGAAAACAAAGATATCCATTTTTTCGTCAATGAATTTTTTTATACTAATTTCTTTTAAACAAACATGTCCTTTTCTAGGAAGTAGAACGTATTCCTATTCCATGGCAACAACAAACATGCTCATTCCATGAGTTCAACCTTTTTTAATGGGTAAACAAACAAATTCATTCCAGAAATTCGATTTATTTTTATTCCATGCAAACAAACAAGCCCATTCTATGAAGTTTAATGTATTTCAACTCCATGAATTGGACAATGTAATACAGTTCCATATACATGAACAAACCCATTTCATGAGATGGAATTTATTTCTCATACAAACAAACAAAGCCCTTTTCATGTATTTCAATGTATACAAACAAACATACCCGTTGTCCAAAAATGAAAAGAATGTGCCCACCTGCACAAAGTATATGTACAATTAAAATATTATGATGCTAGGCAATGCAAATGCCTATGCGAGTGAGATTCCAATTTGGGAACCAAATCCTGATTGGATGGTTTCTGCAAGTAGGAATTATATATATATATATATATATATATATATAAAACACTGGAACTCCTTGAGGCTATTATCAGAAGAAGAGGAGAAATAATCACGTTGAGGATAATAGATCCATAACTTATACACGTACAAATTTGGGGAGGGCTACAAATTTCTAATTTAAGTAATTTAACCCCAACTCAGAGTTCTAAACTCAAATTATTTAGAAATTAGAATTTATATATAATTAGGCCTGCCATCACACCCCCACTTATTTGCGTTATATGTAAAATGAAAGTTACAGTGACCACCATATGCAAAGAAAACATGTAAGTAAATAAATAAAATGGGTGCTTTTGACTCAGACAGAGAGATTGAGGGGGAAGAGAGGAGGATAGAGAGAAACTGAGAAAGAAATAGGGCAGAGATAAAGAGATTAGAGAAGGGGGATGAGAGATACTGGAGGGGGGCGGGGGACAATTAAAGAGAGAGAGAAGATAGAGGAGATGAGAGAGGAAGACAGAGAGGAGATGTCATCCCTAAAGAGTGCTCGTGAGAGAGGAGAGAAGCAGAGCAGGAGAGGTTCCAACAACTTTGCTATAGAGATATTGGGGAGGGAAAAAGACGGAAAAGTTATATAAGATAAAAAAAGCGAAAAAGGGCAAACATGGATTTCGAAACCAGGGCTTTTTATGACGGAATCACTACACCTTCACCGTCCGCCTTTTTGAGGTGTGGTTCCATTCCTATGAAAAAACAATGTGATTCACTTTACTACCATCTGAGATGTGTAAATATGGGTGTGAAAACGTGATCATTTACCTACTATTTTCGCATACAATTTATACATGAGGTGTGTAAATGAGCACAAACAAACATAAATATGCGTAATCATCACGCATGCGATTCATTTACATATGTAAATAGTTGCAAACAAACGACCCCTTAGTGATGGAGGTCAAAAAACTCTTAACTAAAGGAGTTACACAAAGGATTCTTTTATATGAGATTCCTACCCATTAAAGAACCCTTAACCCCCAATTATCACCTGATCCTTTAATCTTAGCCCATCATTTTTTTTATTGGCAAGTGAGCTAAAAATAATTATGTCTCTTAAATGTGTAGACAAGTGAGTATGATTAAAGATCCTTAATGGGCTTGTGGTCATGTGGGCCACAACCATTTAATCCAACAGTTATCACTAACTATTCTCTCTGTGTGTAATTTACAATGCAAAGTCCCTCTCTCTATTAATATTCATAACAGCAAAAGGCTGCTTTAAAAAAATAAAATAAAAATAAAAATAAAAAAAGCAAAAAGCGAACAAGGAACGGGTCAAGGCGGGTCGGATCGGGTTGACCCGCACTCTGGTGCGTGTTGGAGGAATTTCACCCATTCGAAAAAAAAAAAAGAACGAGTCGGGTACATTTGGGGTCTAAATATTGGCCCATATGTTGACCCGGTGCCTCTATAGAATTTTCAAATGTTCCGTGCCTTGGCTAGATCAGACTGGCCCGTACGCCCATTGACTGACCGAGCAATAGGTCACAGATGTTTGTGGAAACACCAATTTTGATGTAATATTCTACCAAAATTCAAGGATAGATCAAAGTATATGACTATTGAATGGATGAAAACCTTCATGCAATCACAAGTAGTAATGGAACGGCCAGACTGATCTTGACAGTTCCTCTATTCTCTCATTAGGGCATGTTTATTTAGGAAAAGATGCAGGATGTGCAATGCTCACAAATTGGGCTGTCAAATGACCGGCCTGGGGCTGTCCTAACTCAAAACATGTGGGTGGGGGCCTGGGAAGGCCAAATCCCTCTATGGGCCTATACTACCTAGCTAGGCCCTTGCCCTACCCCTGCAGCCCATATCAGGCCTAGGACCTCAAGAAAAGAATTTTATTTCTAAGATTTTCTTCTATACTGCAATCGGGTACTGAGTGTTAACAAGATAATAACCCTCAGCACCTCCTTTGTCAATGCTTGGAACCGGCATTGCAATGTAATAGACAATATGGTGGAGTTAATGTTTTTCTGTTTTCTTAGAATCGGTGACAGAGTAGAAAATGTTTATTAAGTAAAAGCAATAAAGTAGCATAGAAATATAGATTCAATAAATCGATATACAGATTAGATTAATAAACTGTAATTGATTCAAATGGGTTACTTGTTAGCAAGGAATTGAAATGCATATATATATATAGAGATTTATTATCAAATGAGCCTTTTTGTTTACATGAAATAGAAATACATAGGAAGTAATTAATTGAAATGAGACTATTTGTTCGCTACGAATTGGGATATACAGGATATTGTCAGATGGGTCTATATGTGATATTTGACAATACATGTGCTTATGAAAATATCCATATTTTTTCTAATATCAATAGTAAAATTAACTTCGTGTGTTTACAAATGTAGTCAAACGAAATGAAGCAAAATGAATCACCCATATGCAAACAGGTCATGTCCGGGCTACTTTCATGTCGGACCATAGCTAGATCTGCTCTTTGGACCTCCAGCCCACGACTGACCCGTTTCCTAAACGGGTTGCAGGTTTGCAGCCCGCACTCATGATACTTCTGGTCGGGCTAACCCGCCTAACATGAATTGCTCATCTTTAACTAATTTTGAGTGTGGTAAAAAAGTAAAGCTCATGAGAATCCAACACAAAATCCATGTTGGATCAAATGACAACTTAACCACTACACCGACCCACTACTCTATGTATTGTTTAATCTAAAAGCTGTAGTTGCAGAGAAACTAGTGGCCACCCATTAAAACCTGTAGTTGCAGAGAAACCTGAAGATCGTGAGTTGGGTTTGAAGATGCAAAACTGTAACCTCTATAGCAGACGTGTAAAGAAGAGATTAAGATTTGCTAAATGTTAACAATGAAAACTGCTAATTATCGAAAAAGTAGGAAACTAGAACGTCAGGATTTCATTCCTTTCTCGATTTCTTTTTCGCTAAAATCAAGGAAAATCATTAAGATTTGAAATGAAAAAGCTCCACATATTTCTCAAGTCGGTAAGAATTAAGTTAAACGGGTCAACCGGGTTAGGCGGGCCAACCCTAACCCGACATGTTTCTATACGGGTCAGGAAATCATGGCCCATGGTCGACCCATATATGTGGCGGGTTGGGATTTGGCGGGCTTGAACCGGGTCGGGTCATAAGATCGGGCCACATTTTGCCAGCTCTAATATGTTTGTTATGTTTATTAGATTTGTATTTGTAGAAATCAAACAATAACCATGAATGCTGGAAGAGGATGGGTAGGTTATTTTGGTAACTCTCGAACTCTTGGTTTGCAAAAGATTGGTAGTTAAAACAACATATAACCACCATGCAGGCCCATCAGGTCCAACTTGACCTATAAGCAGCTGGCTCAATCCAATTGGGGACTAGTCAACTTGGGTTAAGCTAGGTTTCTTGGAAATCTGTAACATAAATAAGAAATCCAAGATTTGGGTTTTGGTTTCTTGGAAAACACTTTAGATAGTGTTGCATTTTCCATATATGAAAAGTGTTGAAGAACCCATGGAAAATAACTATTTTTTAGAACCAATTTCTTGTTTGGAGACTTGCATTCTTTTATATGTAACTTCATATCCTACATTGGATATGTTGAGGAGAAAGTAACCATTTATAGCAGATCTCCTTAACCAGCAATGTTTGTTTCATAGACTTAGATTCTAAGTAGTGGGTTTGGGCTTGTAGGTTTAGGTTAGGCCCCAGTCTCTAATTAGGTTGAGCCAGTTTTCTTCTAGGTCCTGATTGATTTCTATAAATTGAATACTCTTCTTATTGAGGAATACATAACACAACAAACACATTCATGTCTCTCATGTAGGGATGTAAATGGGTCCTCGATTCTCCAATTACTAGGAGGTTCCGACCCGTTAAAAACTAGGTCCGGGTCCTTATTTAGGCCCTGATAAGCAAATAGGTCCGGGTCCGGATCCAGGTCCGGGTCCGGTTCCACCTTGGTTTGAACCCGTGGACCCGAGACCCTACATATTACCTCAATTTGTTAAAGAATCTCTCCTAAAAATAATGTGTTTCTTTTTAATATCATTCTCTACCTAGACCAGGACCCGGATCCAAACCAGTCCCATATATGGTTCTAGTTCCGATTCCGGAGCCAAGAAATAGGTTCCGAAACGGTTCCGGGTCGGGATCCAGTTCCACCTTCTCCTTAGCGGTTTTGGTTCCGGGTCCACCATGGACCCAGACCGGAACCGCCATTTACAACCCTACTTTCATGCGTGCATTCTGGTTTCTATATTTGGGTTTTGGTATTGGGTTCTTGATATGGGCCAACGAGTATAAGGTTGATATATAAGCTAGCAAACATAGATCAACATTGGCTTTAACTGAGCTTCATTGTATCTTGGACGAACTTCATCAACAATCTTAAGATGTTTTAGTCTGAATAGTTGGAGTGCATCCGACAGATGGATCATCACACATTTGCTTCCAATGTTCAGATCTTTTCAATTGACATTTCAAATTGAAAATAAAGATGTGGTACATCTTGTTCGCTTCAATAGATACAATTCAATGGTTGGATCTCAATCAACATGCTTGGATCAAAGTGGAGACATTGAGATCAAAAATGGTATCATAGCATTTGCTAGTTTGCTCACACCAAGATCAATTCGTAAGTAAAGATGGTGAGGTAACCCGAAAACCTCTTATATGAATTTTGTGGACTCTTATTCTTAAAAATAAATAAAAAAGTTCCAACACTATCTTCTCTTAGTGGGGTTAGTCGCTTCCTCGTCAACAAGGAGAAGAACCCTAGAGCCTATACTTGCCATGAGAACGCATGGGTTTGCAAGTCTATAGGAAGAAACCTTGCTCGTCTGCAGCAAGAACAAATGTGTGGACTTGATAAAACACTTGAATATCAAATACATAAATCTAGGATACTGACATTCATGCTGAGTATAAAGATAGAGTTAAATAAGAATTTATGGGAATGATAATTCTCAGTTTTCATTTACAAATGAAAAAAGTACAATATCTGTACAACAACCTAACAATTCTAAGTGTAACAACCCTTGAAATCATCAGCATATGTATCCATCATGTAAAGATCCTTATCTATCGCAATAGCCCATGTGTTCCTTGACCGAGACAACAGCAATCCATGTGGCTATAGAGATGGCTGCTACAAACTCTTTAAGGACAGCGTTGGCTTGAATCAGGCACTGGTGTAGAGATCTGTGACTATCTATAAGAAATCAGTCATGTATGATTCACTCTTCAAGATCCAAGGGCAATGATGGACACCCTGGATGTAAAAGATGATGATGGAGAATTCTAGATCTAGTGGAAGGAAGATGAATTGTAAAAGTTGTACCAACTAATATCTCTCATGTCTGTATATAGCCCTTTGGCTAATGGGTGATAATATCTCTATTCAAATTCGAATGGAGAGATGATAAAGATAATAGGTTGGATCATACTTTCTCAATTTGAGTTTAAATGGAGATATGATAAGGATAGAGAGTTGGATGAACCTCAAACTATTCTTATCCATACAACCATGAGATTCCTTGTGAGAGGTGTCTCTTTGTGAATGGGGTCCACCCACATGTAAACACAAGTGGGCCCCATCACAAAAACCAACATCTCTCACTCACACCGAGCAAGTTTCATCCCATTAGATCACTAATTTCCATCATCAAATTTCACAAAGTAAAAATGAACCTGAAGAGTGAGACCTTCATGATAACTATCCACGGAGAGAATGTTAACTAAGTCATCATCTAACTAGAATACACCAACTCACCGACACATCAGTCTGCCCTAGACACTCGCATGACCACACCGGATTAGATATTGACTCATACCCTTGAGTCATGTTCAACCCACATACGTGCTTATTCAACTTATCGAGTAAAAAAAAAAAAAAAATCTTTACAAAAATTTCTTATTATTAAATAACATATTTATATATATATATATATATAATTTAAAAGAATTGTTTGCCTTAAATGTTCAAAAACACTCGATATAGCACGGGCTGATAAATATCGTAAGCACGTATAAACTAGAGTGTGATGTCAAGGGGTCTTCCCATGTACTTATGATGGTTAGAATCAACCAAGTAGCTTTCTTAGCACAGTGGCTCGTAGGCTCCTATATCGCCGTGGTACAACTGTAGCTAAAGTAGCATCACCGATCTCATCTTTCCAACGTAGAGGTTGGTATAAGGGCACCAGAGCCTCAAGAATTGGTTCACACAATGACCAACTTCAAGCTCAAGAGTCACCTACAGGACTAACTCTCGCACAACAAACAGGATTCTAGGGTATTATCTCGTTGCTCATTGGTAGATCCTTAAACAAGCATGTCTGTAGACACACGTCATAGTGTAAAAATGCATTAGCGCCACAACTGAGCCCATGCTAACATTGCATCGATTCACTGCTACGCAAGCAGATCGTCACAAACACAACCACTCTTGGTTTTTAAAACAGGCTATCGGACTTATTAGGGTGTGATTTGTCCTGTAACTAATGCTAAGTCTCATTTAGTCTTGTGATCCACATCACCCCCAATGCACACAAGACTGAGTCGGCGTTCCATACATCTAGACACACCAATAAGATCCATATTGGCCTATTCAGCATATCATACAAAGGCATGCACCTCATCCTATCAGTCACCAAGATATCAAGGGTGGTCTTTATCCGTGCGAGTGAATGACCTCACCTGTTTGGTGCCACGTGTGCATCTAATACACATGCTTATTGTGTATGTTGCCAATGTAAAGTATATGCACATGCATGAATGAAAAAAAAAATATAACACGCATATAACCACAAAAAATGAGAAAAAAAACTTTTATTAAAATAAGTCCAATACACTCCCACTAAAAAAAAATTACATATATTACATTCCCATATGCCTTACATGAATAGTGAATAGTTCTCGCGCCAAGGGTTTAGTCATCAGGTCAGCAATCATTTCTAAAGATGGCACATGAGATATTGATATCTCTTTTGCTTCTACTTGTTCGCGGATAAAATGTCACTTTCGTTTGATATGTTTTTCCCTCTAATGAAGCTGGGGCTCTTTTGCTAAGCATATAGCAGTTGTGCTATATGTTCATCTGTAGTCGACATGATCATGCACTCTTGCTTCTTACTGGACCATGAAATGGCTCCCCCGCCCAGTAAGAACGCATATCCCGATGTGGATTTGCCGTCGTCGGGATCACCCGAAAAGGATGAGTCATTGTATGCTAATAAACTCAAGCCACCACCGTAATAGCAAAGCATCATATCTTTTGTGCCCTTTAAATATCGAAAGATTCATTTGACAGTATTCCATTGAGTAATACCTGGATTACTTTGAAATCGACTAAACAACCCAACCGCATAGCAGATATCGAGGCGTGTGCACAACATAGCATACATGAAACTTCCTACAGCGCTGGCATAGGGTATGGAAGCTATTCTTTTTGTTTCAGTATTGGTCTGAGAATATTAAATTACGCTTAATTTGCAACTCTAATCAATCAGGGTTTCAATGGGACTAGCATTGGTCATTCTAAATTTCTCTAAAATTTTCTCAATGTGAGTTGTTTGGGACTAGCCAAGAATGCGTTTTGTACGATTCCACGTAATTTTAACCCCTAAAATGAACTCAGCTTCACCCAAATCTTTCATGTCAAAAACAATTAACAACTAAGCTTTGGTCCCAATTAAAAAACTAATATCATTGCAAGCCAAAAGAATATCATCAATGTAAAGGGATAGTAACACAAATTTATGTTTAGATCGCTTAATGTAAACACAATGATCTTAACATATGAAGAAACCATTTGACATGATTTTATTATGGAACCTTTTGTACTATTGTCTCAAGGATTGTTTAAGGCCATAGACAGATTTATGGAGTTTACAAACTTTATCCTCATTGCCTCTTTTCACATATCCTATCGGTTGTTTCATGTATATTTCCTCCTCAAGATCACCGTTTAAATGAATGGTCTTGACATCCATCTAGTCTAGTTCTAAATCCATGTGGGCCACAATAGATAAGATCATGCGGACAGAAGAAAATCGCACCACAGGGGGGAAAGTTTCTTCATAATCCACACCTTCTTTCTGTTTGAACCCCTTATCCACAAGCCTAGCTTTAAATTTGTCAATGGAACCGTCAGTTTTTCGCTTAAGTTTCAAAACCCACTTATTTGTAATGGCTTTCATATCCTTGGGAAAATCCACAAGATCCCATACATGGTTCTTACGTATAGAGCTGATCTCATCATTCATCGCGAGCATCCATTCCTTCGAGTTTACCGATTTCATTGCTTCTTGATATGAACATGGTTCGTCCTCGTCAGTTGCAATATATGCATAAGAAGTTCCCTCAATTTCAAGATACTTATTGCAATTAATCCACAAGAAGAATGACGAAGGGCATCATAATCACTCTCACTTGCCTGTGACTCCAAAGGATCTCTCCCACTAAGACCAGTAAGTGGTGTTGGCTCCCCTTGGTAGGAGAAGGCATCCATTTCAAATAGTTCAATGGACACCCTTGTCTTCCTCTTTTCAAGATATTGAAACTTGAAGAAATCTACGTCACAAGATTCTTTTTTAATTAATCTGTCGTTGACATCCTCATGAACTAGAACGTATCCTTTTGACAATTCAGAGTATCTTACAAAGATACTTGGAATTGTCTTACGCTCCAATTTTTTAGGATGCGGGATAAGGACATGCCTTAAAGAACCCCATGGGCGTAGGTCTCCCAAGGAAGGTATTCTATTGGTCCACAACTCATACGGAGTCTTTGGAACAGACTTAGAATGGACTCTATTTAATATATATGCTGCAGTTAATAACGCATCTCCCCAAAAGGAGATAGGTAAGTTCGCATGAGCTATCATTGATCTAACCATGTCTAAAAGGGTCCTATTTTGTCTTTCCACAACTCCGTTTTGCTGTGGGGTGTAGGCCATAATCAGTTGACGAAAAATTTCATTTTCCATACAAAAACTTTTAAAAATTCCCAAAGTGTATTCTCCATCTCGATTGATCCTAAGGGTCTTGATGTTTTTGTCAAACTTATTGTGAACTTCTTTTGTAAAAATTTTGAAAAAATCAATTGCCTTATTTTTGTGGAAAATCAAAAACACACTACCATAACGAGAGTAATCATCAATGAAAGTAATAAAATATCGAGTTCCTTGTCTATTAGCCGCGTTCATTGGCCCACAAATGTCAGAGTGAATGATTTCAAGGGTGGCCTTGGATCTTTTTGCCTTTGGAAAAGGTTTTCTTGTTGCTTTGCCTGTCACAAGATTCACATGTGGGCAACTGTACTTGCGTGAGAAATCTAAGCAGTCCTTCCTTAGCCAATCGGATCATCCGATCTTTTCCTATGTGGCCCAATTGAACATTTCACTTAATAAATTTGGAACTTGTGTCATGCACCATAAATGAATCAGAAAATCCAACCATAGAATTATTGAAATCCAAAACATATACGTCTCCTACAATTAAACCCCATGCATAAATAGAACTATTTTTTCTAATGGAAACTCTATCCATAGTAAAACGAAAATCAAAATCATCCCTAGTGAACCGGAAAATAGAGTGGAGATTCCGCCTCATGCAAAGTACAGAAAGCGTCTCATGGAGCACCATAGTTTTTCCTATAGACGTTGGAAGAAAATAATAATCGATTCCCAATACATCTTCTGAAGAATTATTTCCCATGTAGAGCTTGTTGCAACAGACATCTACTGTCTTGAACTCCCAAAAACCATTCCTATCCTTTGTCACGTGCTTGGTTGCTCCTAAATCAATTATCCATCCATTAAACCTTTCATCCACATAAAGTGCTTCGAAGCAAACCAAAGAGAGTGACAAAGTTAGGGTGTTTACCATATTTTGTTGGCGGTCTGCCTCATTTTGATAAGTGCCATTTCGAAACTTATGTTTATGTTTGGTCCCCTTAGTCCCCTACCTTGATACAAGCTGTTGTTTTGCAAATAATGTTTGTCCAGCGATCTCCACTCGAACTCTTTGGGCTTCAAACTCGAGATGGCGACACAAATCCTTAAAAGTTTTGACTGCCTCAGAGTGGGTCAAAATTTGTTTTATTGTGCGCCAAGAATCGAGTAAAGATCGCAGGACTGCAATGATCTTTTGGTCCTCAATTAGTACATTTCCTGCCCTTGCAAGATCCGTAATCATTAACTCATTTTGCGGAGGTGGTCCCTGAGGTTTATACCTAGGGCCATCCTATATGCATCGAATTCCATAGTCATTACACAGGTCTTACCGACGGTAATTTCACTATATTCTTCTTTCAAGGCACCCACATCTCCTTAGCCATACTGTAGGTTTCATAACTGGGAACCAATTCAAAATGCACACTACTCAACATAATGTTGCGAGCAGTCTAATTATCTTTATCCCATTTCTCAAAATCATTCAATATAGGCATGGGCGTAGCGTCATTTTCTAATTCGGGTCGAATCTTAATCGATTCCAAGGTAAACGTGACCTCTTGCTCATCGAACAAGTAAATCATGGTCCTATACCATTTATCATAGTTATTACCATCTAATTTATCTCCCTTATTAAGGTCAGCAATGATATTTTTGGAAGCCATCACTGAAAAAGAAATAAAATAAAAAATATATATGATGATTAATGAATGCACAACATTGGCAACGCACACTTACGTATCGATTGCCCTTTTTGTACTCAAATCATTCCGAGAATTAGGACATTTAGTGAAAACCCTTCATGCCTAGGGCTAATTCAGGGCAGTCAAAAACAATTATCGTAATTACATGGGTGATTTGATGGGATAATGCAATTCAATACTATGATCCTTATGCAATTATAACAATGCAAAAAGAATACAACAAAAGACAATTTTTTTTTGGATGATATGGGTCCTTTTAATAGGGAAAATTGTTGTAAGTAGTTTATTTTCCCCCATATATCTTAGGGTCCACAAAGAAATGCTCAATTGGTTGAAGATTGCACTTAAGCCTCCAATTCGGTCTTATAAAATCAAATCGATCAAGTAAGCCCTTAGGAAAGTGGTGGGGTCATAATGGTCCCACTTAACATCCACTTTCCTCGAACATAGGGTGTCTCCCTTTAGTGGGACAAGGCTTTTTTTGGAATCGACTTGATCAAAGAGCGCAATTGGTGCAACTCGGTGGTCTTCGTCCTATTAAGCTCGAAATCCCATAGGGAAATCCCATAAACACTACTACATGGCCCATAAGATATATGTGGATCCAAATAATGCTTTGATACCAATGAAGGAGATAGATGTAGCGGAAGCAAGGATCTATAGAGCTGGCTGCTACAAACGCGATAAGGACAGCGTCGGCTTGAATCAGGCACTGGTGTGGAGATCTGTGACGGTCTACGATAGATTGGTCATGTATGATTCGCTCTTCAAGATCCAAGCGCAAGGATGGACACCCTAGATGTAGAAGATGATAATGAAGAATTGTAGATCTAGTGGAAGGAAGATAAATTGTAAAAGTTGTACCAACTTATATCTCTCATGCCTATATATAGCCCTTTGGCTAATGGGTGTGGAGATCGGTGATGGTCTACAAGAGATCGGTCATATATGATTCACTCTTCAAAATCCAAGGGCAAGGATGGACATCCTGGATGTAGAAGATGATAATGGGGAATTGTAGATCTAGTGGAAGGAAGATGAATTGTAAAAGTTGTACCAACTAATATCTCCCATCCTATATATAGCACTTTGACTAATGGGTGATAAGATCTCTACTCAAATTCGAATGAAGAGATGACAAGGATAATAGGTTGGATCATACTCTCTCAATTTGAATTTGAATGGAGATATGATAAGGATGTTAGAATGACACGATCACTGAGAGGGGGGGGGGTGAATCAGTGATGTCTCAATACTTTTTACTTGAATATAAATAAGTCCAACTAAACAAAGCAGTAAAACAAAAATCAAACAACCACAGGAACGCAAGGTTTTAACGTGGTTCACCCAAAGGCTACGTCCACGGTGTAACGACTACCCAGACACCAATCCGAGGCTAGTCTTACTAATTTATTCTGAAGCTTTCAAACTTCAAGGAGCACCCACCCCTGATTCAGATAGCACCCACTATCTAGGAAGCAACAACTCCCTTTACAATTCGTCTGCACCAACAGACAGGATTACCAAACCCCAATACCAAGCACCACTTGATATTTTTATAATGATTAGAGAAGAACCCTTTCCACAAATTAATCTCTCACTCTCAATCCCATACAATCAGACTCTTAATAAATATGAATTGAGAGACACTTATCTGAATAAACTACTGATGAAGAACCATCTTCTTGATACAGAGTTTCTTCTTTACTTGCTGTAATGGAATCACAGCAGTAACTCCTTGCAAGCTCACACACCCTCACAAATCTTCTTTGTTTCTGTGTGTCTTCTGTGTATGTTCAACGATCCCTAGCATGCCTTTTTATAGGATTTTCCAACCCTAATTCGTGATTGCAAAAGGACTAGGAGAGGTTTTGGAAACTCCTGCAAGGATAGAAAGTGCTTCCCTGTTTTTTCTCGTGCAAGTTTCTGTTTTGAGCACTCCTTCAAGGATTGAAAAAGATCCCCTGTTTCCTCGCGTGACTCTGTTTTGAGCTCTGCGCTTGACCGACCTCAGTGCTTGAACAAGCTTTGCGCTTTTACCGAGCTTCTCAGTGCTTGAACGACCTTTACGCTTTACCGAGCCGAACGCTTGATGGAGCTCAACGCTTGAACGAGCTCTACGCTATACCGAGCTTTAGTACTTGAACAAGTTTACCAGGCTGCTCAGTGTTTAACGAGCTCAGTGACTTACGGAGCTGCTCAGTGCTTAAACGAGCTCTGCTTGACGCTTTAACCGGGCTCAACGCTTGATGCTTTAACCGAGCTCAGTGCTTAACCACGCACTGCGCTTTACCGACCACAATGCTTTACCGAACTCTGCTTTGATTCTTCTTGAGCTTTACGCTTCGACGAACTGAGCTGTCATGATGAGCTCAATGCTTTTACCGATCTCCATTCTTTTTACCGTGATTCTTTCTTTTACCGAGCTCTTTGCTTTTACCGATCTCCTTTCTTTTACCGATCTCCTTGCTTTTACCGATCACTGAGCTAAGGCATTCTGTGCCGAGCTGAGGCATCATGTGCTGTGCCAAGCTGAGGCATCCTGTGCTGTGCAGAGCTGAGGCATTCTGTGCGGTGCCGAGCTGAGGCATTCTATGCTGTACTCATGTGACAATGTGTTGACAATAATTCCAACACACAATACCAAGCTTCTCTTCAAAATCCAACAAAGGATAGAGAGTTGGATGAAACTCAAACTATTCTTATCCATATCACCATAAGATTCTTTGTAAGGGGTGTCTTTTTGTGAATGCAGTCCACCCACATGTAAACACAACTGAGCCCTATCACAAGTGCCAACACTAACAGTCCATCGACTGAAGCTAACGGCTAGTGGGCCAACAAACCCCAAAATGGGCTTAGGTGGCAACGAGAGACCCAATTCAACTCATAAAACATCAAGCTAACGTGTTGTTAAGGCTTTTGTGAATATATCCACCACCTAATTTTAGAAGACAAACTTAGTAATGAGAGTCTCAAGCATAAACTTTTTTCCCATATCAAACTTAGTGTTTTACAGACCAAGTTCTCGCATTCTCCCCCACCGAAAACAAGTCGTCCTTGGCTCTAATACTAATTGTAACACCCCCACCCAACTCAGCATGAAAATTATCCACTTTGTCAACCCACGTGCGTGCGCGAGGACTTCCTAGGACGTCACCCATCGTAGTACCACTCCTGCCCAAGCAAGCTTAACTCTAGAGTTCTTAACGGTTTCTAGGGCCGCATGGTTTTAAAAGGCCTCATGTTGAGTTAATACAAGGCTTGACTTTAGAAGCTCCAAAGTCAAGACTTGGTTATTTCCAATGCGAGCTAACGGAGACTTATTGTTTGAAGCCCGTAGTTGACACGCTACGCCCGGTGGTTAAGGGTGCCGCCCGGACCAAGTCTCACATATATCATTAGCATAGATTAAATACATGGCTTTCAATAATTTTTTCTATTTTTCTAAAGGAATCCTACTACTAACACCTGATTCCTCAAGAATTAGCACATCAATTAGCAGCCACACTACAAACAATAATAACAAAAACTCAAGAGAACTTTAAAAAAGTAATAATCATTCTATAGTGAAATTAGTCCAAAAAACTCGATAAGATATAAATAGTTAAAACTCAATTTCTATATTTTATTGCTATCTATTTTTATCTACAAGAAAATTTCCAATTGGGGGGGGGGGGGGGGGGGGGTTTGTGTTTCAAATCTCAATGCTTAATCAAGTTAGAAATTTTGGATTCGATGCTTAAGCAAGTCTTTATCAGCAATTCAGGTTTCCATGCATTATCGAGTTAGCAATTTAGGGGTTTGGGTTCAATGCTTTAATTTGGATTTAGGGTTTACATATCTAGGGTCTTTGGAATTAGAGCTTTCGAATCAAGGGAGTTTGAGGAACTAGGGCTTAGGGTTTTCCATTAGGACTTGATGATTTAGGGCTTAGGTTTGGATTAGGATCTGGGATTTAAGGATTTGAAGATTAAAGTTTAGATCTAATTCTTCAAATCCCATTGGTCATAATCAAGGGTTCCATTAGGGTTCTTACGAGAGAGAGCGAGGGTTGAGCCTTACTAGACGCCTCTTTTCATTGCCTCGTCTCAAGGGAATGAAGCTTCGACATCTATGTCTCTCTCTCATCTCAGACAAAACCATGCATACCTGTTCTTCCAAGCCTTCTCTTGCGCCACCAACTGACTCTAAGCTCTACCGCAACTTTCAAGACCTTGACAACTCTACAATGGTAGATTTGGAGACGACCCAAATGATAAAAACCAAGATAAAGAGAGATATGACAACAAACTCAAGGCGACATTAAGGCGGAGAAAAGCAGAGGAAGAGTCTTCTGCTCCTTAGTTGCAGACTGGAGACAAGTTGTGTGATCACGCAGAGATAAAGCGGAACAAGGGTTTTTTCTGGTTCCTTTCCACAAGCATACGGAGAGGAAGGATGGGATTGGTGATGCAACCATTTACACTTATGTGTGGGCACCGGACCAAGGCCATTTGAATTTTTGGTAGTTTTGGATCTAGCCTGGTCGTCATCATTAACATGGGTCTGTCCTCTCCTAAAGTATGTACGTACTTGACTAAAAGCAAAAATCTAAGGTGAGATTGTGCAAAACGTTCATCTACTCGATCCATTACCAAAATTGAGAATCCTTAGAGACCAACATGTTTGTAGAATTTCAAGTCCATTAGATATCATAATCCCTTGATCCATTGCCTCAATTTAATGGTTTTTTAAGAACATCATTTCTTAGGATTTCAATCCAATGGTAATTTTATAGTTGGATGAGTGTCCAATTTCGGTGAGTTGTGAATTCATGGAGGGTTTGTGACTATGAGCTATGGGAATTAGATTTTGATCAATAGTGTTGGATCTGGATGTGGAGACTGACACGTCCAGAGATCTATGTGCATTCCGATTTTTGAAAGCTTTCCAGATCTACTTTGTATCTATCTCAACCTATGGATGGAAATGGAATACTGATCATAGGGCTCCTTTATCTCTTATATATGACAAGTCTTAAAGAGTCACAACTTACTAAAGACTTCTTCGCAAGACATCCAACATCCTTCTAGTCCTATTGGGAGCTTAATTTGTAGAGATAGATTAAGTCTTTGTTTGGCAAGTAGGCCACACAATCTCCTACTTGGACGAATACCAATGGGTGTGTTGGCAATTTGTGATGGGTAACACTTGTGTTTACATGTGGGTGGACCCCACTCACAAGAGACGCCCCTCACAAGGAGTGTCATGGTGATAGAGATAAGATAGTTTGAGTTTAATGAAATTCTCTATCCTTATCAATAATCTCCATTCAAATTGAAATTGAGAGAGTTTGAATCAACTCTCTATTCCTTTTTATCCTCTCCCCATTCAAATTTGAATAGAAATCTTATCCCCATTAGCGAAAAAGCTAATATATAGACATGGGAGATAGTATTTGCATCATTCTCAATGCATCAACCCTAACACAGATTCACTCTCTTTCTCCATAGATCTAACCCATCTATCATCATCCTCTACGTCCAAAGTTACCCATTCTCACCCTTGATTTTGAAGATTAAACATAAGTAACTGATCTCTAGTGATAGTCACAGATCTCCACATCTATACCTGATTCAAGCCGACGCAATTCTTATTGCGTTTGTAGCGGCCATCTCATTTGGATCATGCCTTCCGCAGCATCTACGATTTACAATGTGCACAATTATCTTCTCGTCTAAATATACATCACATGCCTACTATCTAGGCAATAACTCATTTATAAATCAATAATCACTTCCACAAGTTGGACACCGAAGATGATAATTTCATTGTTTCTTGCCCACATCTTAGTACTCTAAAACTTAGTTCAAGTGGGGGCACTGTAGAATTTAATCTACCATTTTCCACTTATATATATGGTGGAACTTTAACATTACATCAGTTCATCGATTCTTACCAACTTCAATATCGATAAAAGAGATCAAAACCTAAATAGCCACTTGACTACACCTATTTCCTCGTTGTGTATTCAAACTCTACTCTTGATAGAGCTTCCAAAAAACTATTCTTACTTTTCTTGGGAAACAAATACTTGACTGAATCAAACTTCTCTTGTCCAGTACTACCCAACAACCTAGCACCTTACAACTATGAGTTTCATATCAACAACTAGCCACAAATAATATACCAAAAACTGATTCCTCTTATTCACTTGCTAAACCGACATATCCAGATCACTTAGGATTCTAAAGACAAGATCCATGCGATCAACTAATTCTGGTCTCGTAATCCAATTATAAATATCTCATATACAATACTCCTCCACCTGTATGCGCAGGCTATCTTTGTCAGGCAGATTGCCCTTTGCGCTTATGCGATTATGATTGTTGGGTGTTTCTTAAATTACAAATGGGAGTGTTGATTGGCCTTGTCGTTGTTAATAATCGAACAATCTCCATATATTTCAAAATAGGATCCCAAATGTAATAAAGTCATATTGATCGGCGATCATGGGTTACTTTTATCCCAGCATCCATTCTTCCTCCACCCATGTCTTACATCTAGAATCTTGACTTTATCAGCTGCTGATCTCAATTGATGGCTTTCAATTCATCATCGATAATTAAACATGTCATTCAATAACAAAAACAGAATGACTCCACTATCTGACATAAAAGCATATGTCATTATTTTGAAGATAGAATAATTTTACATATCACCTCATGAGATTCTCATGTCTCAGTCTTGGGGATTATAAAAATGTACACGGTGGTTACTAAATAGTTGTACACTTCTATCCTCTTGACCTTGCACCATAAAACCCGCACATTACATGTAAAGCTCTCCTAATCGTCATTGTAGTAATGTACATTTACCTCATTAAGTGCAACCCCCCACACCACACCCACATCATCATTAACCTACCATTGCACTAGAATTTCTATGGGTAGGAGCCTTCATGCATGACTGGAGAAATCATCTCCTCGTAATTTATTCCTTCCACTTTGTAAATCCCTTAGCTATACACAATACATTATATTTGTCTAAAGATTCATCCCTACTTAAACTCCCTTTTATGAACGATGCCCTCAATCTTGTACTAATCAATCATCTGCCTGGATGATTCTTAATTAATTAACTTCATTTCTCTTCACAGATTCTGCCGGCCTACACGTCCACTGCTTGAAAGTAGGTGATAGGTTCAGTTTCTTCACGATTTCCATTAAACTACAAACAATTGCCACTCTTACTGGATATTATCATTCCTACAATTCCTAAACCATGCG
>QPKB01000003.1:51535912-51553258 GCA_003546025.1 Camphora micrantha | reverse complement strand
TGAATGGGGTCCACCCACATGTAAACACAAGTGGGCCCCATCACAAAAACCAACATCTCACACTCACACGAGCAAGTTTCAATCCACTTTTTTTTAGATCACTCATTTTCCATGCATCAAATTTCACAAGTAAAATAAACCTGAGCGTGAGCCTTCATGATAACTATCCACGGAGAGAATGTTAACTAAGTCATCATCTAACTAGAATACACCAACTCACCGATCATCAGTCTGCCCTAGACACTCGATGACACACGCGGATTAGATATGACCATACCCTGAGTCATGTTTCAAACCACTACGTACTTATTTCAACTATCGAGTAAAAAAAAAAAAAACTCTTTACAAAAAATTCTTATATTAATTAATATATTTATATATATATATATATAATTTAAAGAATTGTTTGCCTTAATGTCAAAACAACACATCGATATAGCCGGCTAATAATATCGTAAGCACGTATAAACTAGAGTGTGATGTCAAGGGGTCTTTCCATATACTTATGATGGTTAGAAATCACCCAAGCAGTTTCTTAGCACAGTGGCTCGTTAGGCTCCTATATCGCCGTGGTAACAACTGTAGCTAAAGAGCATCACCGATCTCATCTTTCCAACGTAGAGGTTGGTATAAGGGCACCAGAGCTCAAGAATTGGTTCACACAATAACCAACTTCAAGCTCAAGAAGTCACCTACAGGACTACTCTCGCACAACAAACAGATTCTAGGGTATTATCTCATTGCTCATTGGTAGAGAAACTTAAACAAGCATGTCTGTAGACACGCGTCATATGTAAAAATGCATTAGCTCCACAACTGAGCCCATGCTACATTGCATCGATTCATACTGACGCAACAGAATCGGCCACAAACACAACACTATTGGTTTTTAAAACAGGCTATCGGACTATTAGGGTGTGATTTGTCCTGTAACTAATGCTAAGTCTCATTAGTAGTCTCGTGATCCACAGTATCACCCAATGCACACAAGACTGAGTCGCGTTCCATACATCTATACACACCAATAAGATCCATATTGGCCTATTCAGCATATCATACAAAGGCATGCACCTCATCCCTATCATCACCAAGATATCAAGGGTGTCTTTATTCGTACGAGTGAATGACCTCACCTGTTTGGTGCCACGTGTGCATCTAAATAACACATGCTTTTTGTGTATGTTGCCAATGTAAAGTATATGCACATGCATGAATGAAAAAAAATATATACACGCATATAACCACAAAAAATGAGAAAAAAACTTTTATTAAAATAAGTCCATTACACTCCACTAAAAAAAAATTACATATATTACATTCCCATATGCCTTACAATGAATAGTGAATAGTTCTCGCGCCAAGGTTTTAGTCATCAGTCAGCAATCATTTCTAAAGATGGCACATGAGATATTGATATCTCTTTTGCTTCTACTTGTTCGCGGATAAAATGTCACTTTCGTTTGATATGTTTTTCCCTCTATGAAGCTGGGCTCTTTGCTAAGCATATAGCAGTTGTGCTATATGTTCATCTGTAGTCGACATAATCATGCACTCTTGCTTCTTACTGGACCATGAAATGGCTCCCCCGCCCAGTAAAGACGCATATCCCGATGTGGATTTGCCGTCGTCGGATCACCCGAAAAGGATGAGTCATTGTATGCTAATAAACTCAAGCCACCACCGTAATAGCAAAGCATCATATCTTTTGTGCCCTTTAAATATCGAAAGATTCATTTGACAGTATTCCATTGAGTAATACCTGGATTACTTTTGAAATCGACTAAACAACCCAACCGCATAGCAGATATCGAGGCGTGTGCACAACATAGCATACATGAAACTTCCTACAGCGCTGGCATAGGGTATGGAAGCTATTCTTTTTGTTTCAACATCGGTCTGAGAACATTAAATTACACTTAATTTGCAACTCTAATCAATCAGGGTTTCAATGGGACTAGCATTGGTCATTCTAAATTTCTCTAAAATTTTCTCAATGTGAGTTGTTTGGGACTGGCCAAGAATGCGTTTTGTACAATTCCACGTAATTTTAACCCCTAAAATGAACTCAGCTTCACCCAAATCTTTCATGTCAAAAACAATTAACAATCAAGCTTTGGTCTCAATTAAAAAACTAATATCATTGCAAGCCAAAAGAATATCATCAAATGTAAAGGGATAGTAACACAAATTTATGTTTAGATCGCTTAATGTAAACACAATGATCTAAATATGAAGAAACCATTTGACATATTTTATTATGAACCTTTTGTACTATTGTCTCAAGGATTGTTTAAGGCCATAGACAGATTTATGGAGTTTACAAACTTTATCCTCATTGCCTTTTTCCACATATCATATCGGTTGTTTCATGTATATTTCCTCCTCAAGATCACCGTTTAAATGAACGGTCTTGACATCCATCTAGTCTAGTTCTAAATCCATGTGGGCCACAATAGATAAGATCATGTGGACAGAAGAAAATCGCACCACAGGGGAGAAAGTTTCTTCATAATCCACACCTTCTTTCTGTTTGAACCCCTTATCCACAAGCCTAGCTTTAAATTTGTCAATGGAACCGTCAGTTTTTCGCTTAATTTTCAAAACCCATTTATTTGTAATGGCTTTCATATCCTTGGGAAGATCCACAAGATCCCATACATGGTTCTTACGTATAGAGCTGATCTCATCATTCATCGCGAGCATCCATTCCTTCGAGTTTACCGATTTCATTGCTTCTTGCTATGAACGTGGTTCGTCCTCGTCAGTTGCAATATATGCATAAGAAGCTCCCTCAATTTCAACATACTTATTGCAATTAATCCACAAGAAGAATGACGAAGGGCATCATAATCACTCTCACTTGCCTGTGACTCCAAAGGATCTCTCCCACTAAGACCAGTAAGTGGTGTTGGCTCCCCTTGGTAGGAGAAGGCATCCATTTCAAATAGTTCAATGGACACCCTTGTCTTCCTCTTTTCAAGATATTGAAACTTGAAGAAATCTACTTCACGAGATTCTTTTTTAATTAATCTGTCGTTGACATCCTCGTGAACTAGAACGTATCCTTTTGACAATTCAGAGTATCTTACAAAGATACTTGGAATTGTCTTGCGCTCCAATTTTTTAGGATGCGGGATAAGGACATGCCTTAAAGAACCCCATGGGCGTAGGTCTCCCAAGGAAGGTATTCTATTGGTCCACAACTCATACGGAGTCTTTGGAACAGACTTAGAATGGACTCTATTTAATATATATGCTGCAGTTAATAACGCATCTCCCCAAAAGGAGACAGGTAAGTTCGCATGAGCCATCATGGATCTAACCATGTCTAAAAGGGTCCTATTTTGTCTTTCCACAACTCCGTTTTGCTGTGGGGTGTAGGCCATAATCAGTTGACGAAAAATTTCATTTTCCATACAAAAACTTTTAAAAATTCCCAAAGTGTATTCTCCATCTCGATTGATCCTAAGGGTCTTGATGTTTTTGTCAAACTTATTTTGAACTTCTTTTGTAAAAATTTTGAAAAAATCAATTGCCTCATTTTTGTGGAAAATCAAAAACACACACTACCATAACGAGAGTAATCATCAATGAAAGTAATAAAAATATCGAGTTCCTTGTCTATTAGCCGCGTTCATTGGCCACACAAATGTCAGAGTGAATGATTTCAAGGGTGGCCCTTGGATCTTTTGCCTTTGGAAAAGGTTTTCTTGTTGCTTTGCCTGTCACAAGATTCACATGTAGGCAACTGTACTTGTGTGAGAAATCTAAGCAGTCCTTCCTTAGCCAATCGAATCATCCGATCTTTTCCTATGTGGCCCAATTGAACATTTCACTTAATAAATTTGGAACTTGTGTCATGCACCATAAATGAATCAGAAAATCCAACCATAGAATTATTGAAATCCAAAACATATACATCTCCTACAATTAAACCCCATGCATAAATAGAACTATTTTTTCTAATGTAAACTCTATCCATAGTAAAACGAAAATCAAAATCATCCCTAGTGAACCGGAAAATAGAGAGGAGATTCCGCCTCATGCAAAGTACAGAAAGCGTCTCATGGAGCACCATAGTTTTTCCTATAGACGTTGGAAGAAAATAATAATCGATTCCCAATACATCTTCTGAAGAATTATTTCCCATGTAGAGCTTGTTGCAACAGACATCTACTGTCTTGAACTCCCCAAAAACCATTCCTATCCTTTGTCACGTGCTTGGTTGCTCCTAAATCAATTATCCATCCATTAAACCTTTCATCCCACATAAAGTGCTTCGAAGCAAACCAAAGAGAGTGACAAAGTTAGGGTGTTACCATATTTTGTTGGCGGTCTGCCTCATTTTGATAAAGTGCCATTTCGAAACTTATGTTTATGTTTGGTCCCCTTAGTCCCCTACTTGATACAAGCTGTTGTTTTGCAAATAATGTTTTGTCCAGCGATCTCCACTCGAACTCTTTGGGCTTCAAACTCGAGATGGCGACACAAATCCTTAAAAGTTTTTGACTGCCTCAGAGTGGGTCAAATTTGTTTTATGTGCGCCAAGAATCGAGTAAAGATCGCAGGACTGCAATGATTCTTTTGGTCCTCAATTAGTACATTTCCTGCCCTTGCAAGATCCGTAAATCATTAACTCATTTTGCGGAGGTGGTCCCTGAGGTTTATACCTAGGGCCATCCTATATGCATCGAATTCCATAGTCATTACACAGGTCTTACCGACGGTAATTTCACTATAATCTTCTTTCAAGGCACCCACATCTCCTTAGCCATACTGTAGGTTTCATAACTGGGAACCAATTCAAAATGCATACTACTCAGCATAATGTTGCGAGCAGTCTAATTATCTTTATCGCATTTCTCAAAATCATTCAATACAGGCATGGGTGCAGCGTCATTTTCTAATTCGGGTCGAATCTTAATCGATTCCAAGGTAAACGTGACCTCTTGCTCATCGAACAAGTAAATCATGGTCCTATACCATTTATCATAGTTATTACCATCTAATTTATCTCCCTTATTAAGGTCAGCTATGATATTTTTGGAAGCCATCACTGAAAAAGAAATAAGATAAAAAATATATATGATGATCAATGAATGCACAACATTGGCAACGCACACTTACGTATCGATTGCCCTTTTTGTACTCAAATCATTCCGAGAATTAGGACATTTAGTGAAAACCCTTCATGCCTAGGGCTAATTCAGGGCAGTCAAAAACAATTATTGTAATTACATGGGTGATTTGATGGGATAATGCAATTCAATACTATGATCCTTATGCAATTATAACAATGCAAAAAGAATAAAACAAAAGACAATTTTTTTTTGGATGATATGGGTCCTTTTAATAGGGAAAATTGTTGTAAGTAGTTTATTTTCCCCCATATATCTTAGGGTCCACAAAGAAATGCTCAATTGGTTGAAGGTTGCACTTAAGCCTCCAATTCGGTCTTATAAAATCAAATCGATCAAGTAAGCCCTTAGGAAAGTGGTGGGGTCATAATGGTCCCACTTAACATCCACTTTCCTCGAACATAGGGTGTCTCCCTTTAGTGGGACAAGGCTTTTTTTGGAATCGACTTGATCAAAGAGCGCAATTGGTGCAACTCGGTGGTCTTCGTCCTATTAAGCTCGAAATCCCATAGGGAAATCCCATAAACACTACTACATGGCCCATAAGATATATGTGGATCCAAATAATGCTTTGATACCAATGAAGGAGATAGATGTAGCGGAAGCAAGGATCTATAGAGCTGGCTGCTACAAACGCGATAAGGATAGCGTCGGCTTGAATCAGGCACTGGTGTGGAGATCTGTGACGGTCTACGATAGATTGGTCATGTATGATTCGCTCTTCAAGATCCAAGCGCAAGGATGGACACCCTAGATGTAGAAGATGATAATGAAGAATTGTAGATCTAGTGGAAGGAAGATAAATTGTAAAAGTTGTACCAACTTATATCTCTCATGCCTATATATAGCCCTTTGGCTAATGGGTGTGGAGATCGGTGATGGTCTACAAGAGATCGGTCATATATGATTCACTCTTCAAAATCCAAGGGCAAGGATGGACATCCTGGATGTAGAAGATGATAATGGGGAATTGTAGATCTAGTGGAAGGAAGATGAATTGTAAAAGTTGTACCAACTAATATCTCCCATCCTATATATAGCACTTTGACTAATGGGTGATAAGATCTCTACTCAAATTCGAATGAAGAGATGACAAGGATAATAGGTTGGATCATACTCTCTCAATTTGAATTTGAATGGAGATATGATAAGGATGTTAGAATGACACGATCACTGAGAGGGGGGGGTGAATCAGTGATGTCTCAATACTTTTTACTTGAATATAAATAAGTCCAACTAAACAAAGCAGTAAAACAAAAATCAAACAACCACAGGAACGCAAGGTTTTAACGTGGTTCACCCAAAGGCTACGTCCACGGTGTAACGACTACCCAGACACCAATCCGAGGCTAGTCTTACTAATTTATTCTGAAGCTTTCAAACTTCAAGGAGCACCCACCCCTGATTCAGATAGCACCCACTATCTAGGAAGCAACAACTCCCTTTACAATTCGTCTGCACCAACAGACAGGATTACCAAACCCCAATACCAAGCACCCACTTGATATTTTATAATGATTAGAGAAGAACCCTTTCCAGAAATTAATCTCTCACTCTCAATCCCATACAATCAGACTCTTAATAAATATGAATTGAGAGACACTTATCTGAATAAACTACTGATGAAGAACCATCTTCTTGATACAGAGTTTCTTCTTTACTTGCTGTAATGGAATCACAGCAGTAACTCCTTGCAAGCTCACACACCCTCACAAATCTTCTTTGTTTCTGTGTGTCTTTCTGTGTATGTTCAACGATCCCTAGCATGCCTTTTTATAGGATTTTCCAACCCTAATTCGTGATTGCAAAAGGACTAGGAGAGGTTTTGGAAACTCCTGCAAGGATAGAAAGTGCTTCCCTGTTTTTTCTCGTGCAAGTTTCTGTTTTGAGCACTCCTTCAAGGATTGAAAGAGATCCCCTGTTTCCTCGCGTGACTCTGTTTTGAGCTCTGCGCTTGACCGACCTCAGTGCTTGAACAAGCTTTGCGCTTTACCGAGCTTCTCAGTGCTTGAACGACCTTTACGCTTTACCGAGCCGAACGCTTGATGGAGCTCAACGCTTGAACGAGCTCTACGCTATACCGAGCTTTAGTACTTGAACAAGTTTACCAGGCTGCTCAGTGTTTAAACGAGCTCAGTGACTTACGGAGCTGCTCAGTGCTTAAACGAGCTCTGCTTGACGCTTTAACCGGGCTCAACGCTTGATGCTTTAACCGAGCTCAGTGCTTAACCACGCACTGCGCTTTACCGACCACAATGCTTTACCGAACTCTGCTTTGATTCTTCTTGAGCTTTACGCTTCGACGAACTGAGCTGTCATGATGAGCTCAATGCTTTTACCGATCTCCATTCTTTTACCGTGATTCTTTCTTTTACCGAGCTCTTTGCTTTTACCGATCTCCTTTCTTTTACCGATCTCCTTGCTTTTACCGATCACTGAGCTAAGGCATTCTGTGCCGAGCTGAGGCATCATGTGCTGTGCCAAGCTGAGGCATCCTGTGCTGTGCAGAGCTGAGGCATTCTGTGCGGTGCCGAGCTGAGGCATTCTATGCTGTACTCATGTGACAATGTGTTGACAATAATTCCAACACACAATACCAAGCTTCTCTTCAAAATCCAACAAAGGATAGAGAGTTGGATGAAACTCAAACTATTCTATCCATATCACCATAAGATTCTTTGTAAGGGGTGTCTTTTTGTGAATGCAGTCCACCCACATGTAAACACAACTGAGCCCTATCACAAGTGCCAACACTAACAGTCCATCGACTGAAGCTAACGGCTAGTGGGCCAACAAACCCCAAAATGGGCTTAGGTGGCAACGAGAGACCCAATTCAACTCATAAAACATCAAGCTAACGTGTTGTTAAGGCTTTTGTGAATATATCCACCACCTAATTTTAGAAGACAAACTTAGTAATGAGAGTCTCAAGCATAAACTTTTTTCCCATATCAAACTTAGTGTTTTACAGACCAAGTTCTCGCATTCTCCCCCACCGAAAACAAGTCGTCCTTGGCTCTAATACTAATTGTAACACCCCCACCCAACTCAGCATGAAATTATCCACTTTGTCAACCCACGTGCGTGCGCGAGGACTTCCTAGGACGTCACCCATCGTAGTACCACTCCTGCCCAAGCAAGCTTAACTCTAGAGTTCTTACGGTTTCTAGGGCCGCATGGTTTTAAAAGGCCTCATGTTGAGTTAATACAAGGCTTGACTTAGAAGCTCAAAGTCAAGACTTGGTTATTTCCAATGCGAGCTAACGGAGACTTATTGTTTGAAGCCCGTAGTTGACACGCTACGCCCGGTGGTTAAGGGTGCCGCCCGGACCAAGTTCTCACATATATCATTAGCATAGATTAAATACATGGCTTTCAATAATTTTTTCTATTTTTCTAAAGGAATCCTACTACTAACACCTGATTCCTCAAGAATTAGCACATCAATTAGCAGCCACACTACAACAATAATAACAAAACTCAAGAGAACTTTAAAAAAGTAATAATCATTCTATAGTGAAATTAGTCCAAAAACTCGATAAGAATATAAATAGTTAAAACTCAATTTCTATTATTTTATTGCTATCTATTTTTATCTACAAGAAAATTTCCAAATTGGGGGGGGGGGGGGGGGGGGGGGGTGTGTTTCAAATCTCAATGCTTAATCAAGTTAGAAATTTTGGGATTCGATGCTTAAGCAAGTCTTATCAGCAATTCAGGTTTCCATGCATTATCGAGTTAGCAATTTAGGGGTTTGGGTTTCAATGCTTTTAATTTGGATTTAGGGTTTACATATCTAGGGTCTTTGGGAATTAGAGCTTTCGAATCAAGGGAGTTTGAGGAACTAGGGCTTAGGGTTTCCATTTAGGACTTGATGATTTAGGGCTTAGGGTTTGGATTAGGATCTGGGAATTTAGGATTTGAAGATTAAAGGTTTAGATCTAATTCTTCAAATCCCATTGGTCATAATCAAGGGTTCCATTAGGGTTCTTACGAGAGAGAGCGAGGTTGAGCCTTACTAGACGCCTCTTTTCATTGCCTTCGTCTCAAGGGAATGAAGCTTCGACATCTATGTCTCTCTCATCTCAGACAAACCATGCATACCTGTTCTTTCAAGCCCTTCTCTTGCGCCACCACTGACTCTAAGCTCTACCGCAACTTTCAAGACCTTAACAACTTCTACAATGGTAGATTTGGAGACGACCCAAATGATAAAACCAAGATAAAGAGAGATATGACAACAAACTCAAGGCGACATTAAGGCGGAGAAAAGCAGAGGAGAGTCTTCTTGCTCCTTTAGTTGCAGACTGGAGACAAGTTGTGTGATCACGCAGAGATAAAGCGGAAAAGGGTTTTTTTTGGTTCCTTTCCACAAGCATACGGAGAGGAAAAGGATGGGATTGGTGATGCAACCATTTACACTTATGTGTGGGCACGGACCAAGGCCCCATTTGAATTTTTGGTAGTTTTGGATCTAGCCTGGGTCGTCATCATAACATGGGTCTGTCCTGCTCCTAAGTATGTACGTACTTTGACTAACAAGCAAATCTTAAGGTGAGATATGTGCAAAACGTTCATCTACTCGATCCATTACCAAAAATTGAGAAATCCTTAGAGACCAACATGTTTGTAGAATTTCAAGTCCATTAGATCATCATAATCCCTTGATCCATTGCCCTCAATTTTAATGGTTTTTTAAGACATCATTTCTTAGGATTTCAATCCAATGGTAATTTATAGTTGGATGAGTGTCCAATTTGGGTTGGTGTGAATTCATGGAGGGTTTGTGACTATGAGGGGATTAGATTGATCATAGTGTTGGATCTGGATGTGGAGACTGACACGTCCAGAGATCTATGTGCATTCCGATTTTTTGAAAGCTTTCCAGATCTCTTTGTATCTATCTCAACCTATGGGATGGAATGGAATACTGATCATAGGGCTCCTTTATCTCTTATATAGACAAGTCTTAAAGAGTCACAACTTACTAAAGACTTCTTCGCAAGAAATCAACATCCTTCTAGTCCTATTGGGAGTCTTATTTGTAGAGATAGATTAAGTCTTTGTTTGGCAAGTAGGCCACACAATCTCCTACTTGGCACGAATACCATGTGTGTTGGCATTTGTGATGGGGGTCCACTTGTGTTTACATGTGGGTGGACCCCACTCACAAAGAGACGCCCCTCACAAGGAGTCTCATGGTGATAGAGATAAGAATAGTTTGAGTTTAATGAAATTCTCTATCCTTATCATATCTCCATTCAAATTGAAATTGAGAGAGTTTGATCCAACTCTCTCTCCTTTTTATCTCTCCATTCAAATTTGAATAGAAATCTTATCACCCATTAGCGAAAAAGCTATATATAGACATGGGAGATAGTAGTTGCAAATCATCTCAATGCATCATCCCGAACACTAGATCACTCTCTTCCTCCCATTAGATCTAAACCATCTATCATCATCCTCTACGTCCAAAGTACCCATTCTCACCCTTGGATTTTGAAGATTAAACCACAAGTAACTGATCTCTAGTTGATAGTCACAGATCTCCACATCTAGTACCTGATTCAAGCCAACGCAATTCTTATTGCGTTTGTAGCGGCCATCTCATTTGGATTCATGCTTCCGCAGCATCTACGATTTACAATGTGCATCAATTATTCTTCCCTCGTCTTAATATACATCACATGCCTAACTATCTAGGCAATAACTCATTATAAATCAATAATCACTTCCACAAGTTGGACACCGAAGATGATAATTTCATTGTTTCTTGCCCACATCTTAGATACTCTAAAACTTTAGTTCAAGTGGGGGCACTGTAGAATTAATCTACCATTTCACTTATATAATGGTGGACTTTTAACATTGCATCAGTTCATCGATTCTTACCAACTTCAAATATCGATAAAGAGATCAAACCTAATAGCCACTTGGACTACCACTCTATTTCCTCGTTGTGTATTCAACTTCTACTCTTGATAGAGCTTCCAAAACCTATTTCTTACTTTTCTTGGGAAAACAATACTTGACTGAATACAAACTTCTCTTGTCCAAGTCACTACCTCAACTAGCATCCTTACAACTATGTAGTTTCATATCAACAACTAAGCCACAAATAATATACCAAAAACTGATTCCTCTTATTCACTTGCTAAACCGACATATCCAGATCACTTAGGGATCTAAGTACAAGATCCATGGCGATCACTAATTCTGGTCTCGTAAATCCAATTATAAATATCTCATATACAATATTCCTCCACCATGTATGCGCAAGGCCTATCTTTTGTCAGCAGATTGCCCTTTGCGCTTATGCGATTATGATTGTTGGGTAGTTTCTTAAATCTACAAATGGGAGTGTTGATTGGCTTCTTGTTGTTATATCGAACAATCTCAATATATTTTCAAATAGGATCCCTCGTAATAAAGTCAATATTTGATTCGGCGGATCATGGGTTACTTTTATCCCAAGCATCCATTCTTCCTTACCCATGTCTTACATCTAGAATCTTGACTTTATCAGCTGCTGGATCTCATTGATGGCTTTCAATTCATCATCGATAATAAACATGTCATTCAATAACAAAAACAGAATGACTCCCACTATCTTGACATAAAAGCATATGTCATTATTTTGAAGATAGAATAATTTTTACGTATCACCTCATGAGATTCTCATGTCTCAGTCTTGGGGATTATAAAAATCTACACGGTGTTACTAAATAGTTTGTACACTTCTATCCTCTTGACCTTGCACCATAAAACCCGCACATTACATGTAAAGCTCTCCCTAATCGTCATTGTAGTAATGTAGCATTTACCTTCATTAAGTGCAACCCCCCCACCCACCCCACATCATCATTAACTACCATTGCCACTAGAATTTCTATGGGTAGGAGCTTCATGCATGACTGGAGAAATCATCTCCTCGTAATTTATTCCTTCCACTTTGTAAATCCGTTAGCTATACACAATACATTATATTTGTCTAAAGATTCATCCTACTTAAACTCCCCCTTTTATGAACCGATGCCCTCAATCTTGTACTAGATCAATCATCTGCCTGGATGATTCTTATTAATTAACTTTATTTTCTCTTTCACAGATTCTGCACGGCCTACACGTCCACTGCTTGAAAGTAGGTGATAGGTTCAGTTTCTTCACGATTTCCATTAAACTACAACAATTGCCACTCTTACTGGATATTATCATTCCTACAATTCCTAAACCATGCGGGTCAACTCTTATCTAGTGGGCTCTGATCAAGACGTGTACCTTCAACATTATATATGCTAAAACTCTCACTGACCTCAACACACATCATCTTCTGAGACGGTGTGTCTCATCTCAATGATTTCCTTATGACCCATTGGAAATACACATTCCAACATTCGATTATTATCCACTTATCGTGATTGAATACACTCTATTCCCTTTGGATAATTCTAACGAGACATATCCCCACAAACTTAATAGGTCATATCTAGATTTGGTACAAGTCCTACAACTCTTAAAGGATCTCAGGCACAAATCTAGAGGGTACATGATTCAACATTTCTCGTGGAATTAATATCTCCTCCCCATGAATACAACAAATTAAGACTTGTATGGCTAAATAAAGATCTAAATCAGTAGAGAATGGTTTCATTTTAGCCACACCATTTTTTTGTGGGTGGTGCACAAAAAAAATTCCATACATATACAATATTGTAGAATATTGTATATAGTGTTCAATATTTTATGTGATCAGAATGGAAAAATAGAATTTATGTAGCTAACCCAACATAGTTAGGACAAGACTTTGATGATGATAGTGATGATGCAATATTGTAGAATACTCTTTGATCCGTATAAAAAATCACACATAACCCTCTTTCGGATCAAATCTGTTAATTTATTGTCCATTTGGTTATTTACTTCAGCGGCATACCATTTAGATTTTTATTTTCAAAATCCTTAAGTTCATGCCAATTGCAATGTAGCTCACATGATCTTTTATGGGCTAAAATGCTTTTTGGGCCTGACATCCCATCTCCCTCCTAATACACATTTTGAATCAACACCAAATCTAATTTGACAAGTGTAAATTAATGATTTTTTACCTTTCCCACCCTCGATCTTAAGGCCTTAAGAATTGGACCGGGCCAAGGCTTCTCTAGGCCTATAGACTAGAAACCCAAGCAAACGAAATGAGCCTGATGCCAGGACCATTTTTCCCTAGGCGATGTTTTGAAGATATTGTTAAAACAGCATTTTCCCAACAATAAAGTGACAACAGATCAGTCACTCCCTTGATGCTTTGTGTTTTGTTTCTAGTCTTTGCCTTGTTCTGTTTCTGATCATCTTGTTTCTTGCTTTTGTTTCCTCAGGGAAGTCCTTTTCACTCCCAAAAAGAAAACCACCGAAAATATTGAAAGAGAATCTTGATAATATTACAATAAAAAGAAAAAAAAATTAGTTTTATGGTATTACATATTTGTTTTAATTATTTAAAATTTATTTATATTCTAAGATTTTCTCCATGATATCCAAATGAAACCCCATATTTGAAAATATAATCTGACATTCTCCTAAAATTAATAGTTCCCAAAGAACACTAACTGTAGTATGGTTCCAAACTGGTTCTGTCAACAACCACCCTTGGGCCAGACCTCCTAGGCTGGAGTCCAGAATAAGGCCCAGGTCCGTTGAAGGGTCCATGAGTGCAAAATTAGTGATGTACAAGGGCATTGTACTCAAACCATCACATTATAAATAACTTCAAAATAAGCTCATATCTGATGGAGATTTTTTTTTTTTTTTTTTTTTTTTTTTTGACCATTCAAAATTCCTGCTGCAAATCAAACAGGAGATTCAACCCTATCTAAAACTTTGGTCATTGAGACTGCATGATAAACTAAAATGGAAAATTGGGCAAAATGGTCAGTACCTATGCATCAGCAGGATTCTGAATTCAGTTGGGCTGGGAAAATAAATCACTTAGGTTTCAGTTAGATAAACAACATAGCAATTACACACACACACACAAAAAAGGCTTGCGCTAACTGCAGCAACAAATGATGTAGATAAATTGTTGTTATAATACCAGATTTCTGGCTTTCTTTGAGATACTCATTAATAAATTTCACAAATTCCTTAAAATGACTAAAATAATTAAATGTAGCAACAGAATGATTAAGATAATTGATATTGTAATATCAAATATTTGACTTTCTTTGAGATATTATGGGGAAAGAAAAACGTTTAGAATAAAGAGAATATATTGTTCAAATCATTCTTAAAATCGTAAATATCAGAATTTATTTAACAAGGGGAAAGGGTAGTAGACTTACTCATGAGCTACAATTGAAAGCTAAAATTTTCAAGCATTTTGATTTCCAATATAACTTGTACAAAGAAAAGAGAGAAAAGAAATCTATTTAACAAAAAGTAATATATATATATATATATATATCTTATCTCGTAATTAAGGCATTACAAAGAAGTGAATTTAAGATATTTTTGTCTTAAACATTGATTAGACAAATTGATCATTAAAAACACAGAATTGACAGATTAGGGTGCAATACATGTTTTTTTTTTTTTTTTTTGACAGAATTATCCTTGTAACGATATCATTACCTATGTGACGATATGATTACCTGTGTAATGATATCATTATCCATCTAACACCCATTTTGCATATATCTTACCTAACAAAACAGATATTCTAGTTTCTTCATCTCTATTTTTAATTAAATTTCTCTGAATATCAACTATTAAGAGAACAAATACCCTATTTCTTCCGTTATTAGCCATATATGAAGAGTTATTAGGCCTTTCAACCTGGCCCTAAGACAAGGGGGCCCGGCTCGGCCCGGCCCGGCCCTAAGAAAGCCCTTAAAATGTAGGCTTTTGTTTCTAGAGAAAAGCCTTAGAGTCGGGCTTGGCCAATTCTTTGCATGCCCTTGTGATTTGAGGGCCAGGCTTCGACAATACTGGCCCGGCCTTGGTTGGCCCTCATACTATTATTATTTTTTACAATATTTATTTATGAGCAAGGCTCTCCTAAGCTCAAGGCAATTAGAAGACTGTTCTGGGCAAGTTTTCAATTTGGCGCCCAGGTTCGCTCGACCCATCCATCTGTCCGCTTGAGCCTTCAAGCTTCTGGATCGCAATACTGAAAACAGAATACAGTTTGCTCGAGCGAACCCAATGTCCGCTCGAGCGAATCCCTCACAGAACATTGATCGCTCGTCCCACTTTTTAGTTCGCTCGACCCAATGAGTCCCTGTGCTAAACGACTTCAAACAGAGAGCAGTTCGCTCGAGCGAACTACTTGATCGCTCAAGCGAACCTGGGCACCAAATTGGAAACTTGCCCAGAACAGTCTTCTAATTGCCTCCAACTTACTACTTTCAATCCTACAAGTATTAAGGCACGAATTAAAGGCTATAAAAACCCTTTATCTTTCTATTCAAAGGCACCTCTCCCATTAGGAAATTTCTTAGAGAGAACTTGAGAGATTCATCCCCCTCCAAGGCTATCATCTGATGTGCTGAAGGCTTTCAAACTTTGGATTCATGCATCGTTCCATTCTTCTGAAACAGAGACATCTTGAAGAGGCTTTTAAGGTGGTTGTTGAAAGCACGATGAAGGTGAACGGCGTGTAGTCCGCAAGATCGCGCAGTCCTTAGGTTGAGTCAACAACTGGAAAAGAGTTGTGAGTATATCTTATAACTTTTATTCAAATAGTGCTTGGTTGTCTGTTGGCCTAGACGATAAGGCCCGTGGTTTTTTCCCGAATAGGGTTTTCCACGTAAAAATCATGTGTCTCTTTCTCTTTGTGGTTGATTGCTTTTAAATCGAATTAGGGATAATTACTAGTTTAATCACCTGTGGATTGATATTCAATAAAGATCAGATTATTGAGACCTCTGCCTGTATTAAGGTAGAAATCTAAGTTTTCCAACCTGCCCGCCCACATTTCACATTTCCCCCCAAATCCGTTTCCTCCATCTCTCTCGTTTCCTCCTTCCTCTATCCCTCACCGAGTTCAGTTCAGCGCATCTCTCTCCCGGAGTCCGTCATCTCTCTCCCGGTCGTCGCGCGCACCTCTCTCCCGGTCATCGCACATCTCTGTCCCGGCCAGGTCCGCCCAAATTTCCCGTTTCCCCCAAATCCCCTCCTTCCTCTCTCCCATTTTCCTCCATCTCTCTCGCTCACCAAACCGGACAGCGCATCTTGCACATCTTTCCCCGTCATCAATCGTCTTCTTCACTAGCATCATTCTCCCGTCGCCCCGCGCATCTCTCCCATCCCTCTCTCGGCCACCGCCAAATAAGGATGAAGAAGATCTCCATCGTCAACGGCAGATCAGCAGCGGCAGCAGCATCTCTCTCCCCGGCAGCGCATCCTTGCTCTACTCCCACGAAGAGGAAAAACATAGCCTCTGTTTCGATTTGTAGCGGCAGCAGTGCTGTAAGCACCATCCCTCATCTCCAGGCACCCTAGATCTACTGGGTGAGAGGACTCCGACCTTTCTGACCGCGTTCCAAAATACGATCAGGTTTGCCTAACCCTCCTTTTTAACCTTTTTTTTATTTTTTATGCTTCTCTCTGTTTTCTTCCCTTCCATTATTCTCTTTGGTCGTGTGGGTGCAATGGGATTTTCATGGGTGATACGGCAATGTGACAGCATTATAATGGATCAACTATCTTTTTCTATTTTCAGTTTATGTTGTCTATAGAGCTGTATCTAAATCTTATCATTCTCCAATTATGTGGTTGTTGGATCAAATTCATTGATGACTTTTCCAAGCAGATTGCTCTGAATCTCAAACCAGAACTGTTCCAATCTCATGTAGTTCATGTTAGAGATCTTGTTACAAACAACCTTCCACAACATCACTGTTAGTAGGTCTATTTTTATCGCTGTTAATTCACCGTTAGAAAGCAAAATATAAGAGTGCTATTTTCAGTTCATTGATTTCTTTGATTTATGATAGTTAGTCTCTTCTTATCGCTATTAATTGACTGTTAATTGATTTTCTGTTATTTTCCAAGTTCTTCTCATCACTCTCAGAATTTCTTGATAACATAGTTTTAGTGTGCTGGGCCATGGAGGGTAGTGTTTATTTGGATTTGAATCTTGTCTGTGGCTGAATTGAACACTTGGAAAATTATCACTACTAGAAAAGTCACTTTTAGCGACCGCCAAAAGCCA
>QPKB01000003.1:51457226-51535015 GCA_003546025.1 Camphora micrantha | reverse complement strand
TGAATGGGGTCCACCCACATGTAAACACAAGTGGGCCCCATCACAAAAACCAACATCTCTCACTCACACCGAGCAAGTTTCATCCCATTAGATCACTAATTTCCATCATCAAATTTCACAAAGTAAAAATGAAACCTGAAGAGTGAGACCTTCATGATAACTATCCACGGAGAGAATGTTAACTAAGTCATCATCTAACTAGAATACACCAAACTCACCAGACACATATCAGTCTGCCCTAAGACACTCGCATGACCACACCGGATTAGATATTGACTCATACCCTTGAGTCATGTTCAACCCACATACGTGCTTATTCAACTTATCGAGTAAAAATACAAAAAAAAAATCTTACAAAATCTTCTTATTATCTAAATAACATATTTATATATATATATATAATTTAAAAGAATTGTTTGCCTTAAATGTTCAAAACCACTCGATATAGCACCGGGCTGATAAATATCGTAAGCACGTATAAACTAGAGTGTGATGTCAAGGGTCTTCCCCATGTACTTATGATGGTTAGAATAACCAAGTAGCTTTCTTAGCACAGTGGCTCGTAGGCTCCTATATCGCGTGGTACAACTGTAGCTAAAGTAGCATCACCGATCTCATCTTTCCAACGTAGAGGTTGGTATAAGGGCACCAGAGCCTCAAGAATTGGTTCACAAATTGACCAACTTCAAGCTCAAGAGTCACCTACAGGACCTAACTCTCTCGCACACAAACAGGATTCTAGGGTATTATCTCGTTGCTCATGTGTAGGATCCTTAAACAAGCATGCTGTAGACACACGTCATAGGTGTAAAAATGCATTAGCGCCACAACTGAGCCATGCATAACATTGCATCGATTCACTGCTACGCAAGCAGATCGTCACAAACACAACCACTCTTGGTTTTAAACAGGCTATCGGACTTATTTAAGGGTGTGATTTGTCTGTAACTAATGCTACGTCTCATTTAGTCTTGTGATCCACATCACCGGTCCCATGCTACATCAAGACTGAGTCGCGTTCCATACATCTAGACACACAATAAGAATCCATATTGGCCTATTCAGCATATCATACAAGGCATGCACCTTCATCTATCGTCACCAAGATATCAAAGGGTGGTCTTTATCCGTGCGAGTGATGACCTACCTGTTTGGTGCCCACTGTGCATCTAATACACATGCTTATTGTGTATGTTGCCAATGTAAAGTATATGCACAGTGCATGAATGAAAAAAAAAAATATATACACGCATATAACCACAAAAAATGAGAAAAAAAACTTTATTAAAATAAGTCAAATACACTCCACTAAAAAAAATTACATATATTAAACATTCCCATATGCCTTACATGAATACGTGAATAGTTCTCCGCGCCAAGGGTTTAGTCATCGGTCAGCAATGCATTTCTAAAGATGGCACATGAGATATATGATATCTCTTTTGCTTCTACTTGTCGCGGATAAATGCCCAACTTTCGTTTGATATGTTTTTCCCTCTAATGAGCTGGGGCTCTTTTGCTAGCATATAGCAGTTGTGCTATAGTGTTCATCTGTAGTCGACATGCATCATGCACTCTTGCTTCTTACTGGACCATGAAATGGCTCCCTCGCCCAGTAGAACGCATATCACCGATGTGGATTTGCGTCGTCGGATCACCCGAAAGGATGAGTCCATGTATGCTAATAAAACTCAAGCCACCAACCGTAATAGCAAGCTCATATCTTTTGTGCGCTTTAAATATCGAAAGATTCATTTGACAGTATTCATTGAGTAATACTGGATTTACTTTGAAATCGACTAAACAAGCCCAACCGCATAGCAGATATCGAGGCGTGTGCACAACATAGCATACATGAAACTTCTCTACAAGCGTCTGGCATAGGGTATGGAAGCTATTCTTTTTGTTTCAGTATTGGTCTGAGAATATTAAATTCGCTTAATTTGCAACTCTAAATCATCAGGGTTTCAATGGGACTAGCATTGGTCATTCTAAATTTCTCTAAAATTTTCTCAAATGTGAGTTGTTTTGGACTAGCCAAGAATGCGTTTTGTACGATTCCACGTAATTTTTAACCCCTAAAATGAACTCAGCTTCACCCAAATCTTTCATGTCAAAAACAATTAACAACTAAGCTTTTGGTCCCCAATTAAAAAACTAAATATCATTGCAAGCCAAAGAATATCAATCAATGTAAAGGGATAGTAACACAAATTATAATGTTTAGATCGCTTTAATGTAAACAACAATGATCTTACATATGAAGAAACCATTTGACATGATTTTTATTATGGAACCTTTTGTACTATGTGCTCTAAGGATTGGTTTAAGGCCATAGACAGATTTAGGAGTTTACAAACTTTATCCTCATTGCCTCTTTTCACATATCCTAATCGGTTGGTTTCATGATATTTCCTCCTCAAGATCACCGTTTAAATGTAATGGTCTTGACTCCATTCTAGTCAGTTCTTAAATCCATGTGGGCCACATAGATAAGAATCATGCGGACAGAAGAAAATCGCACCACAGGGGGAAAGTTTCTTCATAATCCACACCTTCTTCTGTTTGAACCCCTTATCCACAAGCCTAGCTTTAAATTTGTCAATGGAACCGTCAGTTTTCGCTTAAGTTTCAAAACCACTTATTTGTAATGGCTTTCATATCCTGGGAAAATCCACAAGAATCCCTACATGGTTCTTACGTATAGAGCTGATCTCATCATTCATCGCGAGCATCCATTCTTCGAGTTTACCGTTTTCATTGCTTCTTGATATGAACATGGTTCGTCCTCGTCAGTTGCAATATATGCATAAAGAGTTCCCTCAATTTCAGATACTTATTGCAATTAATCACAAAAGAAATGAACGAAGGGCATCATAATCACTCTCACTTGTGTGACTCCAAAGGATCTCTCCCACTAAGACCAGTAAGTGGTGTTGGCTCCCCTTGGTAGGAGAAGGCATCCATTTTCAAATAGTTCAATGGACACCCTTGTGTCTTCCTCTTTTTTCAAGATATTGAAACTTGAAGAAATCTACGTCACAAGATTCTTTTTAATTAATCTGTCGTTGACATCCTCATGAACTAAGAACGTATCCCTTTTGACAATTCAGAGTATCTTACAAAGATACTTGGAATTGTCTTACGCTCCAATTTTTTAGGATGCGGGATAAGGACATGCCTTAAGAACCCCATGGGCGTAGGTCTCCCCAAGGAAGGTATCTATTGGTCCACAACCTCATACGGAGTCTTTGGAACAGACTTAGAATGGACTCTATTTAATATATATGCTGCAGTTAATAACGCATCTCCCCAAAGGGAGATAGGTAAGTTCGCATGAGCTATCATTGATCTACCATGTCTAAAGGGTCCTATTTTGTCTTTCCACAACTCCGTTTTGCTGTGGGGTGTAGGCCATAATCAGTTGACGAAAAATTTTCATTTTTCCATACAAAAAACTTTTAAAAAATTCGCAAAGTTGTATTCTCCATCTCGATTGATCCTAAGGGTCTTGATGTTTTTGTCAAACTTATTGTTGAACTTCTTTTTGTAAAAATTTTGAAAAAATCAATTGCCTTATTTTGTGGAAAATCAAAAAAACACACTACCATAACGAGAGTAATCATCAATGAAAGTAAAAAATATCGAGTTCCTTGGTCTATTAGCCTTGCGTTCATTGGCCACAAATGTCAGAGTGAATGATTTCAAGGGTGGCCTTGGATCTTTTGCTTTTGGGAAAAGGTTTTCTTGTTCTTGGCCTGTCACAAGATTCACATGTGGGCACTGTACTTGCGTGAGAAATCTAAGCAGTCCTTCTTAGCCCATCGGATCATCCGATCTTTTCCTATGTGGCCCAATTGACATTTCACTTTAATAAATTTGGAACTTGTGTCATGCACCATAAATGAATCAGAACAATCCAACCATAGAATTATTGAAATCCAAACATATACGTCTCCTACAATTAAACCCCATGCATAAATAGAACTATTTTTTCTAATGGAAACTCTATCCATAGTAAAACGAAAATCAAAATCATCCCTAGTGAACCGGAAAATAGAGTGGAGATTCCGCCTCATGCAAAGTACAGAAAGCGTCTCATGGAGCACCATAGTTTTTCCTATAGACGTTGGAAGAAAATAATAATCGATTCCCAATACATCTTCTGAAGAATTATTTCCCATGTAGAGCTTGTTGCAACAGACATCTACTGTCTTGAACTCCCAAAAACCATTCCTATCCTTTGTCACGTGCTTGGTTGCTCCTAAATCAATTATCCATCCATTAAACCTTTCATCCACATAAAGTGCTTCGAAGCAAACCAAAGAGAGTGACAAAGTTAGGGTGTTTACCATATTTTGCTGGCGGTCTGCCTCATTTTGATAAGTCCCATTTCGAAACTTATGTTTATGTTTGGTCCCCTTAGTCCCCTACCCTGATACAAGCTGTTGTTTTGCAAATAATATTTGTCCAGCGATCTCCACTCGAACTCTTTGGGCTTCAAACTCGAGATGGCGACACAAATCCTTAAAAGTTTTGACTGCCTCAGAGTGGGTCAAAATTTGTTTTATTGTGCGCCAAGAATCGGGTAAAGATCGCAGGACTGCAATGATCTTTTGGTCCTCAATTAGTACATTTCCTGCCCTTGCAAGATCCGTAATCATTAACTCATTTTGCGGAGGTGGTCCCTGAGGTTTATACCTAGGGCCATCCTATATGCATCGAATTCCATAGTCATTACACAGGTCTTACCGACGGTAATTTCACTATATTCTTCTTTCAAGGCACCCACATCTCCTTAGCCATACTGTAGGTTTCATAACTGGGAACCATTCAAATGCACACTACTCAACATAATGTTGCGAGCAGTCTAATTATCTTTATCCCATTTCTCAAATCATTCAATATAGGCATGGGCGTAGCGTCATTTTCTAATTCGGGTCGAATTCTTAATCGATTCCAAGGTAAACGTGACCTCTTGCTCATCGAACAAGTAAATCATGGTCCTATACCATTTATCATAGTTATTACCATCTAATTTATCTCCCTTATTAAGGTCAGCAATGATATTTTTGGAAGCCATCACTGAAAAAAGAAATAAAATAAAAATATATATGATGATTAATGAATGCACAACATTGGCAACGCACACTTACGTATCGATTGCCCTTTTTGTACTCAAATCATTCCGAGAATTAGGACATTTAGTGAAAACCCTTCATGCCTAGGGCTAATTCAGGGCAGTCAAAAACAATTATCGTAATTACATGGGTGATTTGATGGGATAATGCAATTCAATACTATGATCCTTATGCAATTATAACAATGCAAAAAGAATACAACAAAAGACAATTTTTTTTTGGATGATATGGGTCCTTTTAATAGGGAAAATTGTTGTAAGTAGTTTATTTTCCCCCATATATCTTAGGGTCCACAAAGAAATGCTCAATTGGTTGAAGATTGCACTTAAGCCTCCAATTCGGTCTTATAAAATCAAATCGATCAAGTAAGCCCTCAGGAAAGTGGTGGGGTCATAATGGTCCCACTTAACATCCACTTTCCTCGAACATAGGGTGTCTCCCTTTAGTGGGACAAGGCTTTTTTTGGAATCGACTTGATCAAAGAGCGCAATTGGTGCAACTCGGTGGTCTTCGTCCTATTAAGCTCGAAATCCCATAGGGAAATCCCATAAACACTACTACATGGCCCATAAGATATATGTGGATCCAAATAATGCTTTGATACCAATGAAGGAGATAGATGTAGCGGAAGCAAGGATCTATAGAGCTGGCTGCTACAAACGCGATAAGGACAGCGTCGGCTTGAATCAGGCACTGGTGTGGAGATCTGTGACGGTCTACGATAGATTGGTCATGTATGATTCGCTCTTCAAGATCCAAGCGCAAGGATGGACACCCTAGATGTAGAAGATGATAATGGAGAATTGTAGATCTAGTGGAAGGAAGATAAATTGTAAAAGTTGTACCAACTTATATCTCTCATGCCTATATATAGCCCTTTGGCTAATGGGTGTGGAGATCGGTGATGGTCTACAAGAGATCGGTCATATATGATTCACTCTTCAAAATCCAAGGGCAAGGATGGACATCCTGGATGTAGAATATGATAATGGGGAATTGTAGATCTAGTGGAAGGAAGATGAATTGTAAAAGTTGTACCAACTAATATCTCCCATCCTATATATAGCACTTTGACTAATGGGTGATAAGATCTCTACTCAAATTCGAATGAAGAGATGACAAGGATAATAGGTTGGATCATACTCTCTCAATTTGAATTTGAATGGAGATATGATAAGGATGTTAGAATGACACGATCACTGAGAGAGGGGGGGGGGTAAATTAGTGATGTCTCAATACTTTTTACTTGAATATAAATAAGTCCAACTAAACAAAGCAGTAAAACAAAAATCAAGCAACCACAGGAACGCAAGGTTTTAACGTGGTTCACCCAAAGGCTACGTCCACGGTGTAACGACTACCCGGACACCAATCCGAGGCTAGTCTTACTGATTTATTCTGAAGCTTTCAAACTTCAAGGAGCACCCACCCCTGATTCAGATAGCACCCACTATCTAGGAAGCAACAACTCCCTTTACAATTCGTCTGCACCGACAGACAGGATTACCAAACCCCAATTCCAAGCACTCACTTGATATTTTATAATGATTAGAGAAGAACCCTTTCCACAAATTAATCTCTCACTCTCAATCCCATACAATCAGACTCTTAATAAATATGAATTGAGAGACACTTATCTGAATAAACTACTGATGAAGAACCATCTTCTTGATGCAGAGTTTCTTCTTTACTTGCTGTAATGGAATCACAGTAGTAACTCCTTGCAAGCTCACACACCCTCACAAATCTTCTCTGTTTCTGTGTGTCTTTCTGTGTATGTTCAACGATCCCTAGCATGCCTTTTTATAGGATTTTCCAACCCTAATTCGTGATTGCAAAAGGACTAGGAGAGGTTTTGGAAACTCCTGCAAGGATAGAAAGTGCTTCCCTGTTTTTTCTCGTGCAAGTTTCTGTTTTGAGCACTCCTTCAAGGATTGAAAAAGATCCCCTGTTTCCTCGCGTGACTCTGTTTTGAGCTCTGCGCTTGACCGACCTCAGTGCTTGAACGAGCTTTGCGCTTTACCGAGCTTCTCAGTGCTTGAACGACCTTTGCGCTTTACCGAGCCGAACGCTTGACGGAGCTCAACGCTTGAACGAGCTCTGCGCTATACCGAGCTGCTCAGTACTTGAACGAGTTTACCAGGCTGCTCAGTGTTTAAACGAGCTCAGTGACTTACGGAGCTGCTCAGTGCTTAAACGAGCTCTGCTTGACGCTTTAACCGGGCTCAACGCTTGATGCTTTAACCGAGCTCAGTGCTTAACCACGCACTGCGCTTTACCGAACTCTGCTTTGATTCTTCTTGAGCTTTGCGCTTCGACGAACTGAGCTCTTATGATGAGCTCAATGCTTTTACCGAGCTCTGTGCTTTTACCGATCTCCATTCTTTTACCGTGATTCTTTCTTTTACCGAGCTCTTTGCTTTTACTCGTCTCCTTTCTTTTACCGATCTCCTTGCTTTTACCGATCACTGAGCTAAGGCATTCTGTGCCGAGCTGAGGCATCATGTGCTGTGCCAAGCTGAGGCATCCTGTGCTGTGCAGAGCTGAGGCATTCTGTGCGGTGTCGAGCTGAGGCATTCTGTGCTGTACTCGTGTGACAATGTGTTGACAATAATTCCAACACACAATACCAAGCTTCTCTTCAAAATCCAACAAAGGATAGAGAGTTGGATGAAACTCAAACTATTCTTATCCATATCACCATGAGATTCTTTGGAAGGGGTGTCTTTTTGTGAATGCAGTCCACCCACATGTAAACACAACTGAGCCCTATCACAAGTGCCAACACTAACAGTCCATCAACTGAAGCTAACGGCCAGTGGGCCAACAAACCCCAAAATGGGCTTAGGTGGCAACGAGAGACCCAATTCAACTCATAAAACATCAAGCTAACGTGTTGTTAAGGCTTTTGTGAATATATCCACCACCTAATTTTAGAAGACAAACTTAGTAATGAGAGTCTCAAGCATAAACTTTTTTCCCATATCAAACTTAGTGTTTTACAGACCAAGTTCTCGCATTCTCCCCCACCGAAAACAAGTCGTCCTTGGCTCTAATACTAATTGTAACACCCCCACCCAACTCAGCATGAAATTATCCACTTTGTCAACCCACGTGCGTGCGCGAGGACTTCCTAGGACGTCACCCATCATAGTACCACTCCTGCCCAAGCAAGCTTAACTCTAGAGTTCTTATGGTTTCTAGGGCCGCATGGTTTTAAAAGGCCTCATGTTGAGTTAATACAGGGCTAGACTTAGAAGCTCAAAGTCAAGACTTGGTTATTTCCAATGCGAGCTAACGGAGACTTATTGTTTGAAGCCCGTAGTTGACACGCTACGCCCGGTGGTTAAGGGTGCCGCCCGGACCAAGTTCTCACATATATCATTAGCATAGATTAAATACATGGCTTTCAATAATTTTTTCTATTTTTCTAAAGGAATCCTACTACTAACACCTAATTCCTCAAGAATTAGCACATCAATTAGCAGCCACACTACAACAATAATAACGAAACTCAAGAGAACTTTAAAAAAGTAATAATCATTCTATAGTGAAATTAGTCCAAAAACTCGATAAGAATATAAATAGTTAAAACTCAATTTCTATAATTTTATTGCTATCTATTTTTATCTACAAGAAAATTTCCAATTGGGGGGGTTTGTGTTTCAAATCTCAATGCTTAATCAAGTTAGAAATTTTGGGATTCGATGCTTAAGCAAGTCTTATCAGCAATTCAGGTTTCCATGCATTATCGAGTTAGCAATTTAGGGGTTTGGGTTTCAATGCTTTTAATTTGGATTTAGGGTTTATAGATCTAGGGTCTTTGGGAATTAGAGCTTTCGAATCAAGGGAGTTTGAGGAACTAGGGCTTAGGGTTTCCATTTAGGACTTGATGATTTAGGGCTTAGGGTTTGGATTAGGATCTGGGAATTTAGGATTTGAAGATTAAAGGTTTAGATCTAATTCTTCAAATCCCATTGGTCATAATCAAGGGTTCCATTAGGGTTCTTACGAGAGAGAGCGAGGCTGAGCCTTACTAGACGCCTCTTTTCATTGCCTTCGTCTCAAGGGAATGAAGCTTCGACATCTATGTCTCTCTCATCTCAGACAAACCATGCATACCTATTCTTTCAAGCCCTTCTCTTGCGCCACCACTGACTCTAAGCTCTACCGCAACTTTCAAGACCTTGACAACTTCTACAATGGTAGATTTGGAGACGACCCAAATGATAAAACCAAGATAAAGAGAGATATGACAACAAACTCAAGGCGACATTAAGGCGGAGAAAAGCAGAGGAGAGTCTTCTTGCTCCTTTAGTTGCAGACTGGAGACAAGTTGTGTGATCACGCAGAGATAAAGCAGAACAGGGTTTTTTCTGGTTCCTTTCCACAAGCATACGGAGAGGAAAAGGATGGGATTGGTGATGCAACCATTTACACTTATGTGTGGGCACGGACCAAGGCCCCATTTGAATTTTTGGTAGTTTTGGATCTAGCCTGGGTTGTCATCATAACATGGGTCTGTCCTGCTCCTAAGTATGTACGTACTTTGACTAACAAGCAAATCTTAAGGTGAGATATGTGCAAAATGTTCATCTACTCGATCCATTACCAAAAATTGAGAAATCCTTAGAGACCAACATGTTTGTAGAATTTCAAGTCCATTAGATCATCATAATCCCTTGATCCATTGCCCTCAATTTTAATGGTTTTTTAAGACATCATTTCTTAGGATTTCAATCCAATGGTAATTTATAGTTGGATGAGTGTCCAATTTCGGTTGGTGTGAATTCATGGAGGGTTTGTGACTATGAGGGGATTAGATTGATCATAGTGTTGGATCTGGATGTGGAGACTGACGCGTCCAGAGATCTATGTGCATTCCGATTTTTTGAAAGCTTTCCAGATCTCTTTGTATCTATCTCAACCTATGGGATGGAATGGAATACTGATCATAGGGCTCCTTTATCTCTTATATAGACAAGTCTTAAAGAGTCACAACTTACTAAAGACTTCTTCGCAAGAAATCAACATCCTTCTAGTCCTATTGGGAGTCTTATTTGTAGAGATAGATTAAGTCTTTGTTTGGCAAGTAGGCCACACAATCTCCTACTTGGCACGAATACCATGTGTGTTGGCATTTGTGATGGGGTCCACTTGTGTTTACATGTGGGTGGACCCCACTCACAAAGAGACGCCCCTCACAAGGAGTGTCATGGTGATAGAGATAAGAATAGTTTGAGTTTAATCAAATTCTCTATCCTTATCATATCTCCATTCAAATTGAAATTGAGAGAGTTTGATCCAACTCTCTATCCTTTTTATCTCTCCATTCAAATTTGAATAGAAATCTTATCACCCATTAGCGAAAAAGCTATATATAGACATGGGAGATAGCAGTTGCAAATCATCTCAATGCATCATCCCTAACACTAGATCACTCTCTTCCTCCCAATAGATCTAAACCATCTATCATCATCCTCTACGTCCAAAGTACCCATTCTCACCCTTGGATTTTGAAGATTAAACCATAAGTAACTGATCTCTAGTTGATAGTCACAGATCTCCACATCTAGTACTTGATTCAAGCCGACGCAATTCTTATTGCGTTTGTAGCGGCCATCTCATTTGGATTCATGCTTCCGCAGCATCTACGATTTACAATGTGCATCAATTATTCTTCCCTCGTCTTAATATACATCACATGCCTAACTATCTAGGCAATAACTCATTATAAATCAATAATCACTTCCACAAGTTGGACACCGAAGATGATAATTTCATTGTTTCTTGCCCACATCTTAGATACTCTAAAACTTTAGTTCAAGTGGGGGCACTGTAGAATTAATCTACCATTTCACTTATATAATGGTGGACTTTTAACATTACATCAGTTCATCGATTCTTACCAACTTCAAATATCGATAAAGAGATCAAACCTAATAGCCACTTGGACTACCACTCTATTTCCTCGTTGTGTATTCAACTTCTACTCTTGATAGAGCTTCCAAAACCTATTTCTTACTTTTCTTGGGAAAACAATACTTGATTGAATACAAACTTCTCTTGTCCAAGTCACTACCTCAACTAGCATCCTTACAACTATGTAGTTTCATATCAACAACTAAGCCACAAATAATATACCAAAAACTGATTCCTCTTATTCACTTGCTAAACCGACATATCCAGATCACTTAGGGATCTAAGTACAAGATCCATGGCGATCACTAATTCTGGTCTCGTAAATCCAATTATAAATATCTCATATACAATACTCCTCCACCATGTATGCGCAAGGCCTATCTTTTGTCAGCAGATTGCCCTTTGCGCTTATGCGATTATGATTGTTGGGTAGTTTCTTAAATCTACAAATGGGAGTGTTGATTGGCTTGTCGTTGTTATATCGAACAATCTCAATATATTTTCAAATAGGATCCCATGTAATAAAGTCAATATTTGATTCGGTGGATCATGGGTTACTTTTATCCCAAGCATCCATTCTTCCTCACCCATGTCTTACATCTAGAATCTTGACTTTATCAGCTACTGGATCTCATTGATGGCTTTCAATTCATCATCGATAATAAACATGTCATTCAATAACAAAAACAGAATGACTCCACTATCTTGACATAAAAGCATATGTCATTATTTTGAAGATAGAATAATTTTTACATATCACCTCATGAGATTCTCATGTCTCAGTCTTGGGGATTATAAAAATGTACACGGTGTTACTAAATAGTTTGTACACTTCTATCCTCTTGACCTTGCACCATAAAACCCGCACATTACATGTAAAGCTCTCCCTAATCGTCATTGTAGTAATGTAGCATTTACCTTCATTAAGTGCAACCCCCCACCCACCCCACATCATCATTAACTACCATTGCCACTAGAATTTCTATGGGTAGGAGCTTCATGCATGACTGGAGAAATCATCTCCTCGTAATTTATTCCTTCCACTTTGTAAATCCGTTAGCTATACACAATACTTTATATTTGTCTAAAGATTCATCCTACTTAAACTCCCCCTTTTATGAACCGATGCCCTCAATCTTGTACTAGATCAATCATCTGCCTGGATGATTCTTATTAATTAACTTCATTTTCTCTTTCACAGATTCTGCACGGCCTACACGTCCACTGCTTGAAAGTAGGTGATAGGTTCAGTTTCTTCACGATTTCCATTAAACTAAAACAATTGCCACTCTCACTAGATATTATCATTCCTACAATTCCTAAACCATGCGGGTCAACTCTTATCTAGTGGGCTCTGATCAAGACGTGTACCTTCAACATTATATAGAGAAGTCCTTCACATTGGGAGGTGGTACCAGTTGAGCTTGTAACTGAGCCTGCATTTGAGTTTGCACTTGCAACAATGCAGCTATCTGAGCTTGTAAACCCAATTGCACCTCATGGCTCTTGGCCATTTGCTCTCTGTGCTGAGCTTGCATGGCTACTTGTGCCTCATTACTCTTAACTAGTTGCTCTAGTATGGCAGCCATTCTCGTGTCAGCATTTGATACTGGAGGTGGAGGAGGTGGTGTAAGACCATCATTGGGGACAACTTCAATAAAGTCATCACCCCTCGATCCAGACACCATCTGGAAACAATAAGGAAAGGTAAGATACATATCTCAACCCTTCCATCCATACACATACATCACATAGTAAAAGCAATAACACAAATCCAAGAGTGGATTTGTACGTATCTTAACGTTCCTCACAACGTGTCTACAGTCTTCTAAGTCTTTTAAATTTTCTTTTTATCTTTATACCTTGCTCTGATACCATACAATAAGTATGTCACGACCCGGGCCCGAGGACCCGGCTAACCCGAGCCGTGAACCCCATACTTACTCCCGTAAACCCCGAATTAACCGAAGTTAAAACGGGATCCACAAGGGATATCAATCTCAAGGAACCTGTCAAATATAAAACTTTTGCGGAAACAATATATATTTGACAATAACGACAATAACAACTTATCAATTACATGTATACAAAACACAGTCCTTATACATGTATCATTTTCAATATACACTTGACAATCGCTGCATATACAAAAATACTATGCAGATGACCGTTAGTTACATTACCAAAATGTTAATTACATTCTCAAAATGAATTTATAAACAGTCCTCAAAATATTGTCAAAGTTCCAATCGCACTCGGATACCAAATCAGATGGTATCCCGCCGGTTCCACTCTATCAGACCTCCTGGAGGAACCGGGGCGGTCTCCTCCGCTAGCGCCGGGGGCACTGCAATGCCGGCAGGGGCAATCGGGCCTGTAATGCCATCAATAACACTAATGAACACGACGGTTCAACAATGTATAAACAATCTTGCAATAGTATATCAATACATTCATATTGCAATAATGACAATTCCAATGCTAGAGAAATCTAGACAATTCTACAATAACAATAATAGATAGTGACAGTCAGTATACATGTACAAATTGGCAACTACCATAGCATTCATTGCATTACATTTCAATTCATTTCCATCTTCCCTCAAAGGAAGGATTATTCATTACCATCTCCCCTCAAAGGGAGGTTTCAATCAATACCCGAAGATATGATCGGAATTTTAGTGGGACTTACCAGTGTCCGGGCCAGGGACACTAGCATCACCACGGAGCTCCGGAACACCCCAATATCCATCTGCTGCAGCAGGATTAGTCATTCATTATTCATTGAACTCATTTAGAGCTCTAATACAATAGCTAGGTAGTGTCAGACTCAATGATCAATACATTCAGTGAGAAATCCTTTTTATGGATCCAATTAAACTCAACGATTCCTTTCATGACAAAAGAAAGGAATGACGGTAATATCAATCTCATTAGATTGATCACAATGACACAATGAGTATAATATTAACCACTTGGTTTTACTCAATCCTGTTCCAATCCTATCTCAATCATAAACAACCATTCGGGTGTAATCATTGGTTTCCAAATGCACGTGTTATTCTTGATGGACATCACATTTATATATTTAATATGTGCATTTCAAGTCCCCTTAATTAACACCCATGGAGCTTAGGCAATTGTCAATTATAGTTCACTCAAGGAACCTTCTTAAAATACCATTAATTCTCAATAATTTAGTCTAACCATGATTAGTCTTCAAAACTAATCGGGAACGCATTTATCTTTAAGAGTCGTACTCCAAATTTTCGTAAAAATCCTAAACCCAAAATTCACCGGACTCTAACAGAGTCCCCTAATCGGTCAGACCGTTAGGTCCGATCGATTAGCCCAAATTTTCTCACAGTTAATGTCCTAACAGTATCCTGGCGGTTAGCCGCGGTCCAGCTAGCGGTTAGCCACGGAGTAGTTGGCGGCTAGCCGAACCGAGTTCGGTTAGCTTTCCGGAAGCTATGCAAATCCTGACTCAACTTCGGTTAGCTTGGCGGTTACCTGGCGGCTAGCTGAAATTTCCATTTCGGCTAACCGCGAAACGGCGGTCAGCTCGCGGTCAGCTTTCCAGAGGCTGACCATTTTGCGAATTTATGGCGGTTAGCATGGCGGTTAGCCTTGCGGCTAGCCGCCAGCACCCAGAAACTCATTCTCCGAGTTCAGAACTTCTGATTTTTCTTCCTTCTTCTACTCTCATTCCTCCAATCCATTTCCCTACCTGCACAAGATCACTGGAACCTCCTGTTCCCCCTCATATATTATCCATTCACATTCATTACTACTAATCACTCCTTAATCACTTCATTAAGCATCTATAATGAATCCAAAAATCAATATAAAATGCACATAATCCATGAAAATACCATACATCTCTATAATGGTTAACACTAATTACAAGGAAAGTTTACACTTGCCTCTTTGGAAGCTATCAATTCAAGGCCCTCTTTGCCTTAGGTTGGCTTGAGACCCAATCTTCCAATTTCAAACCCTAATCATAAAAACACCCAAATGAACTCCCATGAGTCATTGTTGCTAGGAATCACTACTTAATCACTAATGGACTTGGGAAATCACAAAGGAAGGTCCATTACTTACTTGTAGCTCAAAGCAATTGATTCTTGAGACCCCTCTCAAGCTTTATCACTTCAACAATGGTGGAAACACTTGAGGAAGAAGATGAAGATGAAGACAAACTCCTCAAAGTCCACTACAATCACTCTTAGCTTCACTCTTGAACAAGAGGAATGGAAGAGAGAAGAGGGAAAATGGAGAGCTCTAGGTTTTCTCTTGAGTTCCAAGAGATAAAATGAAAGAAGAACCCATTTGACTCTAATATAAGAGTTCTCACACCAAAACCCCCTCTCATTTCATCTATTTTCATTTAGAGTCAATTGACTCCTCATTAGGTCCATTTGAGGTCAAATGATACCGTGTCTATTATGAAAGTTGACGTACTCTTCGAGATACGCACGTTGGTATCAAGAATTTCCGTATTTTATGAAATACGTGAAAACCCGTATTTACGAAAAAGTCCTTAGTTTACCTTGTTTGAGTCTAAACTCATCTTAATCCATTCAGTTTCATTCAAATCCATTTCATTAGGCTTAATGTGCCATTTAAGACTGATTTATCTCTCTTTGGTCATTAACCTTAGTTAATCTAATTATCCATGCTTAATTAGCATTAATTATAATTAATTAGCCTTAATCACGATTAGTTCGGGTAGGGGTGTAACAGTGTCTCATCTCAATGATTTCCTTATGACCCATTGGAAATACACATTCCAACATTCGATTATTATCCACTTACTTATCCACTTACCGTGATCGAATACACACTATTCCCTTTGGATATTTCTAACGAGACATATCCCCACAAACTTAATAGGTCATATCTAGATTTGGTACAAGTCCTACAACTCTTAAAAGGATCTCAAGCACAAATCTAGAGGGTACATGATTCAACATTTCTCGTGCAATTAATATCTCCTCTTCATGAATACAACAAAAGACTTGTATGGCTAAATAAAGATCTAAATCAGTAGAGAATGGTTTCATTTTAGCCACACCATTTTTTTGTGGGTGGTGCACAAAAAAAATTCCATAAATATACAATAATATTGTAGAATATTGTATATATTGTATAATATTTTATGCGATCGGAATGGAAAAATAGAATTTATGTAGCTAATCCAATATAGTCAGGACAAGACTTTGATGATGATAGTGATGATGCAATATTATAGAATACTCTTTGATCCGTATAAAAAATCACACATAACCCTCTTTCGGATCAAATCTGTTAATTTATTGTCCATTTGGTTATTTACTTCAGCGGCATACCATTTAGATTTTTATTTTCAAAATCCGTAAGTTCATGCCAATTGCAATGTAGCTCACATGATCTTTTATGGGCTAAAATGCTTTTTGGGCCTGACATCCCATCTCCCTCCTAATACACATTTTGAATCAACACCAAATCCAATTTGACAATAAAACAGACTATATCTACCATTAGGTTTTAGGTGTAAATTAATGATTTTTTACCTTTCCCACCCTCGATCTTAAGGCCTTAAGAATTGGACCGGGCCAAGGCTTCTCTAGGCCTATAGACTAGAAACCCAAGCAAACGAAATGAACCTGATGCCAGGACCATTTTTCCCTAGGCGATGTTTTGAAGATATTGTTAAAACATCATTTTCCCTACAATAAAGTGACAACAGATCAGTCACTCCCTTGATGCTTTGTGTTTTGTTTCTAGTCTTTGCCTTGTTCTGTTTCTGATCATCTTGTTTCTTGCTTTTGTTTCCTCAGTGAAGTCCTTTTCACTCCCAAAAAGAAAACCACCGAAAATATTGAAAGAGAATCTTGATAATATTACAATAAAAAGAAAAAAAAATTAGTTTTATGGTATTACATATTTGTTTTAATTATTTAAAATTTATTTATATTCTAAGATTTTCTCCATGATATCCAAATGAAACCCCATATTTGAAAATATAATCTGACATTCTCCTAAAATTAATAGTTCCCAAAGAACACTAACTGTAGTATGGTTCCAAACTGGTTCTGTCAACAACCACCCTTGGGCCAGACCTCCTAGGCTGGAGTCCAGAATAAGGCCCAGGTCCGTTGAAGGGTCCATGTGTGCAAAATTAGTGATGTACAAGGGCATTGTACTCAAACCATCACATTATAAATAACTTCAAAATAAGCTCATATCTGATGGAGATTTTTTTTTTTTTTTTTTTTTTTTTTTTTTTTTTGACCATTCAAAATTCCTGCTGCAAATCAAACAGGAGATTCAACCCTATCTAAAACTTTGGTCATTGAGACTGCATGATAAACTAAAATGGAAAATTGGGCAAAATGGTCAGTACCTATGCATCAGCAGGATTCTGAATTCAGTTGGGCTGGGAAAATAAATCACTTAGGTTTCAGTTAGATAAACAACATAGCAATTACACACACACACAAAAAAAAAAGGCTTGTGCTAACTGCAGCAACAAATGATGTAGATAAATTGTTGTTATAATACCAGATTTCTGGCTTTCTTTGAGATACTCATTAATAAATTTCACAAATTCCTTAAAATGACTAAAATAATTAAATGTAGCAACAGAATGATTAAGATAATTGATATTGTAATATCAAATATTTGACTTTCTTTGAGATATTATGTGGAAAGAAAAACGTTTAGAATAAAGAGAATATATTGTTCAAATCATTCTTAAAATCGTAAATATCAGAATTTATTTAACAAGGGGAAAGGGTAGTGGACTTACTCATGAGCTACAATTGAAAGCTAAAATTTTCAAGCATTTTGATTTCCAATATAACTTGTACAAAGAAAAGAGAGAAAAGAAATATATTTAAGAAAAAGTAATATATATCTTATCTCGTAATTAAGGCATTACAAAGAAGTGAATTTAAGATATTTTTGTCTTAAACATTGATTAGACAAATTGATAATTAAAAACACAGAATTGACAAATTAGGGTGCAATACATGTTTTTTTTTTACAGAATTATCCTTGTAACGATATCATTACCTATGTGACAATATGATTACCTGTGTAATGATATCATTATCCATCTAACACCCATTTTGCATATATCTTGCCTAACAAAACAAATATTCTAGTTTCTTCATCTCTATTTTTAATTAAATTTCTCTGAATATCAACTATTAAGAGAACAAATACCCTATTTCTTCCGTTATTAGCCATATATGAAGAGTGATTAGGCCTGTCAACCTGACCCTAAGACAAGGGGCCCCGGCTCGGCCCGGCCCGGTCCTAAGAAAGCCCTTAAAATGAAGGCTTTTGTTTCTAAAGAAAAGCCTCAGGGCCAGGCTTGGACAATTCTTTGCATCCCTTGCGATTTGAGGGCCAGGTTTCGACAATACTGGCCCGGCCTTAGTTGGCCCTCATAATATTATTATTTTTTACAATATTTATTTATATATGAAAATATATACTCAAATGCCCTTATCACAATGACTTAGTAGTAGTAAAATAAGGATATGAAGGTAATTTTATACCTTGGAACGGATGTACGCATCAAATCTATCAAGATAATACATGTTTAAAAAGTTCTTTCTCTTCTCTTCTCTTCTCTTCTCTTCTCTCCTCTTCTCTTTTTTTCAAAATATTTCACTATTGAACTGCTCCTATATACTGGATTTCTACTTACAGTGAAATGAAACCTTTTCTCTCCTTAAAACCTTTGGCATCGTCTTCTATATTTTAGAAGCTCTTTTCTGTATTCAACAAATCCAACTCTTTCAAAAAAAACAAAAAAAACAAACAAACAAAGTTAATGGTTATCAATGTTGAGATCAACTAATTCATAATGGGTTTGGCCAATGGCATTGTTGAAGCTAGTGGCCTCTTCTGCCTTTCTCTTCATTTTTTGCTTTCTCTTCCTTTGTCTTGCTTTTATGCTTTCTCAATTTTGTTTTCATTGTCTCATTTCTCTATTTCAGCTTTGTAATGCTCTTCTCTTTTATATTAATTAATGAATCTATTTCTAGCATTGGTGCTTGAATAACCGACTTACCAATGGTTCTGAACCAAAAGAGAGGAAAAAAAAAAAAATTTCTTTCCATTTCTCGATCAACCTGAAATTGACCTAAACTAGAGTTTTAAAAAAAGGCTCTAATTGCCGAATTAAAGCTACAATAGGGATCAGCAAATATTCATTACCAATATCTTAAGACACTCAAATTTTTGTAGGATCCAAAAATGGGTTTCATATATATTTTTTTCCTTTTTTATTATAACCATTGATCTTCTTCGATATGCAAAGAGATTTCATTGAAAACCAAGTTGGAGAAACTAGAACATTGATTCCATTGGGCGGGATATATGCAAAGTGGGATTCAGGTGAATAAAAATATCGTAACGCAAATAACGAAATTATCACAAGGATAATTCTTTTCAGAAAAAAAATGTACTGCAACCTAATCCATCAATTCTATGTTTCTAATTATCAATTCATCTAATCAGTGTTTAAGGCTAATTTCTCAAAAATCCCTAAATTCAATTGATTCTAATTTTCAAATAATTAAACTCTTATGGTCATAAGATGTTTAATAGACTTTTACTTTATATTTATTATTTACTAGAAAAACGACAGATTCATTCATATGTAGAAATTTTGGAAATTTAAAATGACGAAAAATAGAGTCAATTCCACATTGATTCATATCAAAGATGAAGAATGAGTAAAGAATAAGGGCAAATCTTGATCAAGGAGGAATTTGGAAATAAGATGTTTTTAAAGAAGTTGTTATCTTATCTGCTAGATTAGGATATGATTTTCTCACCTAAAAAATAAGTATTTGGATAACATAAAATGTATTATACAATATGCTATTTTCTGGTAAAAACCTCCTTATTACATTATTCAATGATACGGCATACGAATCATGATCTTTCAAATAAAAATCTTCAAAGCATGGGTTAAAATTATTTAGCCTATTATTTTTATGTGAGTTCATGGGCAATGGAATATCCCAATATTGACCGACCCACTATTATCTCCATCATCGATGAGCATTACTATGATTATCAGCCAAAAAATGGGTCCCACTGAAATTTCTAACATTATATTAGTCCCACTGTGATCACAAACGGTGGTGGGTCCAAACATAATTACCAGTATTTGGTAAGCCTTATCTTGAAAATACCAACATACGCGATAGGTCCCCTTTTGATCACTAATATTAGGTGGGTCCCACAATATCAACTAAGGTGATTCCCACCATGATTGTAGGTATGTTCCATAGGGATTACGAATATTAAATTGTCTGACCATAATTACCAATTTACAATTAAATGGTAAAAATCAAAATTTTACAGGTCGCGCCATGTATCAACACTAGATGCTTTTTTTACCACACACACACACACACCAAAAAAAAAAAAAAAAAAAAAAACAATAGATGCTTTTACTGATTATCATAATTGGGTGGGGTCAGTATGATAAATAAATGGACCCCTCAATGATTTTAATATTAGATGTATCCCGAAATGAAGTCAAGCCTATCAAAATAATCATTATTTAATGTGTAATCACAGTTTCTAATAATTGGTGGGGGCCACCATGAATAATTAAGATAAAAAATATCTCATCATTTTTAATATTAGATTGTACATTGAATCTGTAAAAATAGATGGCACCCACTATGATCATCAACTATGGATGTGTCTTATCAAAATGTATCATATAATTGATGGGCCCCATAATTTTTAGTATTAGATGACTACCCTTTTGATAACCAGCATTGAAAGACTAAAAGTGATTGCTAATTAACGAGTCCTGTAGTGGGTCAATGATTTTTTACTTAGTTTTTGTCTTTATTACTTTAGGCGTGACATCTAATAAAATATTTATAAATTACTAAACACTATAGTTTATATTCCATTGAGTTTTTACAAATGAGAAAACTACCAAAAAAACTGAACATAGATGGCCACTAACCGAAAAACACGCCACTAGTCAATATGGCACGGAAGTGGTTCCCTGTGACCACTTTCATTTTTTTATTAAATATTTAAACATGTGACAACGTCGTCACATTCAAACCCATATAAATCGCAAGAAACCACATTTTCCCTTTCTTCCTCCCTTCATGTCCTCCCTTTCTCTGGCGGTTTCCTTTCCTCCTTCCTCAAAAGGTCCTTACTTTGATGATTTAGCCACCCAAAAATAATCATACAACAAAGATAATGAAATGAATAAGCTATATATCAAAACCCTAATGAACTTTTCTCGAAAAGTAAACATGAAACTCAGGTTCTATGGTAGATAACACATGAAATAAGGTCAAACTTTGCTATGCCTACCTCGTTAATGGAGATATACAACCTCCACAAGGAATATTCAATGTTAGGGGAGAGTTCTGTTCTGGTTCATTTTGATATAGAAAACCAACAATCGCAGATAATAAAGGTCAGAGAAGAGGCAGATTTGACTAATTAGCGACGACGTCGACACTAATTAACTCTCGATATTAAGTGACGACGTCGTCGCTTGCTGAAAAAGGCAAAAAAATGAATATTTGTTGCATCAAAACTATAGGTACCTCTTTTGGTTAGTGGACCTTAAGGTGCTTTTTTCGGGTAAAATTCTCTTTAAAAATTTGCCAAACATCACAACTAGCATAAAATTGCAATATAACAATATTTCATTATGTAAATTTGAAATATAAGGATATTCTAACATGTTGATATTATCTTCTACATGTATCCAAAGTGATTTTAATTATTAAAACTTTTAAATATATAATTTCTACATCAATAAGAAGTTAAATATAATCCCATGAGGTTTTTTGCTATTACTAGAAAAAAGATATATCTACATAGATGTAATAAATAAAATAAAATCATTTAATTAAAATTTAAAGTAAAGTTAAACGTGTTGGTGGATGATCCGAATAAATTGATTTGTCTCATTAATTAATTTATATTTTCATGTTTTATTCATGTGATGAATGGTATTCTTCTATATATTTGCACATGACTAATAAAAAATGACATAATGGTTCATAAGATGAACAGCAGCCCATAAATGTATTAGATGTAATCCACGTGTGTGGATGAGATTCACATACAAGAGAATTGGTTCACAAATCTTATACTAAGTATTTTCACAACAAGTGGTGAGGTTTGAGTATCTCATCTGATAAGGTTGTAGCACTGTGATCACTATGAGATAGTTTATATGTCTCAATCATCATAGTGTAAAACTCTGGATCATTGTGCTGGTACATTTGATGTACTGAAGAAACATGAGAAGCACCTTATATTAGAGCTTTTGTTTTGTTGCAATTTGATAGGATGCATTCATTTTCATAGCTTGACCTCTCATTCTTCATGTTCTTAATCATAGGATCTTCATGCATATTTCTCATTCATAATCTTTGTTTTTATTAAATGATATGCATGGTTTTCAAATCTTAATTATCTTAAGTTCATGAAGTTTTTAGTTCAGATTTTAAAATCTCAAAATGTTCTTTCTTTGAGTTTAAAAATCATTTCAAGCTTTTCAAAGTTTTCTTCTTTAAATCCATATTTTAGTTTGAAATGTTTCATGTCTTTTGAAATTCAGTTTTTCTTTTTTTGGCCTTGATTCCAAGCTTGTTTAATGTTCTTCAAGGTCCCTTGGTGTTTAGCCCTCTTCGTTTTATGTTTCTAAATTTATTAGTTTTTCTGGGCTAAATCCGACCGGCTCCACTATGAGTCGACCGGGCTTCTAGCCGTTAAGCCTCATTCTGCAACGGGCAAATTTTTGACCGTTAAGGGGAGGTCGACCGGGCACAGGGGCAAGTCGACCGAGGACTATCCGTTAGGAACTTTTTCTTTATAAAAAGTGACTTTTTGTTTTGAAAAAAGTGCTGAACTTTTGGGAATTTTCAAGGCCAAGAAAGGACAACTTTTTAGGAGAATTAGTGAAGAGATTATGAAGCCAATCCAATGATTCAACCTTTGATCTTCAAATGGGTGTGCTTTCTTTATCCCAAGATTAATCTTATGCTTTGTTTATAAATCTTTGTTTTCTTTTAAGCATGATCAAATAGTTGGCTTTTTTCTTGAGATGTTGTGTTTCATAACATGCTTTGAACTTTGAAATGTTTTAGTTTTATGAAATCAACATATGATTTATCATTCACATGAGTTATGAATCCTTGCTTTCAATTCTAACTTATTAATCTTAAGATTGTTCTTTTTCATTTAAGTTTGAACTTTTGGAAAACTATGTGTTTGTCAAACAACTCTTTCTCATACATATGTTTATCATCTTTGCATCATTTAAAGTTTCATCTTTCTAAAAAGAGATAGAGTGATTTCTAGTATATGCATTATTCATAGACTTTGTCATTCATATGCATGCTTCTAGAAGTTAAGTTTTCACTTTCTAATCAGCCTTTTTAGAAGTATTAAATTGCGCTTCATTGTTCTCTTATACATGCATTCATAGGCATTTCATTTAAGAGAAAATCATCTTGTAAAGGTTATTGCTTAGCCTTTGAAAAGCATTGTGTATAGGTTATTGCTTAACCTTGAAAAGCATAAGTGATGTATTTGTAAGGTTTGAGGTGATCCTAAACCTTAATTTGAGCTAGTGAAATCCGGTAGGGTTGCCGGGAGTGGATGTAGGCATGTTGGCCGAACCACTATAAATGCTTGTGTCATGATAGTTGATCTTTTATTTTTCTTTTCATGGATGATGCTCTTATATTTGATTTTACCAAGATTGTAGTTGTTAGTTTTCTTGCTTAACTTAGAGATTGCTTCTCTTCACAAGAACATTAATCTTTCTCAAAGCATGAGTGACTTAATAATTAAAAATTTTAATTATTGGTCTAGTAATTTTGGCTCACCCTATTCACGCACCCCCCCCCCCCCCCCCCCCCCCCCCCGAATTCGCTCTTGGACTTTCACCTTATGCAAATCTATATTTGATTTAAGGAATCATCTCATAATTTTCAAGCAATAGGCTCTTAATCCTAAGAGATTAATGGACTCGAGTTTCTACTGTGCATTTACTTTGAGTCATTAATGAGTGAGGTCAATTGTAAGTCAACACCTCGATGTCTTGGGTACGTGGTAGTGGGGTTGTGGGAACATATAATTCTCAAGATGGGATCTATCCCCTAAACATCTCCTTGTGCCAATTAATGAATTTTATCATTGGTAAGTGTGCACCTATCTCGATTAAGAATTAATTGGATGGTATTAATGATTATTGTGATTAATTGGGTCACAAAGATAATAAGATATGGATCAAATCTGGTTGGAAAGATTTATTCCGTTAGATCCATGGATTTAATTGATGGATGGGCCTACTTGTAGTAATTGAGAAGATTATGATATTCTTGTGATTTTTTCTAAGATTGGAGTGCAATTACATTTATATAGTAGACTTATTTGTAATTAACTGTGGGTCTAGAGTTCACATGAAATGTGAAGTTCAGATTTCCAGTTTGAGCTAGATTCTAAGGAATCCTTAGTGGTTCCCATGCTAGCCCTAATAAGAGAATGTTACTAATCAAATTGAAACTTTTAAAGGAAGGATGAGTAGGGCACATTTTAAGAATATAAGTGAGACTTATACTCTTGGACAACGAAGAAGTGCTCCATAAACTATAAATAATAGAGATCTCAACACAATCTCATAAGCTCATATGTTCCTTCCTCCTCTCTCTCTCCTCTAGCTTCCTTCTAGAGTACTAGGGTTTTGTTCTACTTAGAGATCCCACTAATCTATTTGAGTAGTTCTCTACAAGAAGGTTATAGCGTGGCAGAACACAAAGTTAAAGGACCTCTCTCTCTCCTCTAGCTTCCTTCTAGAGTGCTAGGGCTTTGTTCTACTTAGAGATCCCACTAATCTATTTGAGTCTACAAGAGGGTTATAGCGTGGAAAAACACAAAGTTAAAGGAGATCATAATCTGTGAAAAGGGTTTTTGTATAGATCAAGTTTTCAACTTTTCGATTTGAGCACAACCAAGCTCCAAAAGTATAGATCTATTATCTATTTGTTTTGGTAGATCTTGTTATCCTTGTTTGTTTCTTTATATGTCTTTGATCTTGATGGATCTTTGATCTTAATGCATGAGATTAGGATTTTAGATTTTAGGGTTGGGTTTTTGGCCTTATGAGTATTTGATCATTGTCTTAAGTGGGTCAAAAGTTTTGAATACCTATCCACGAGGCCCACCTACTTCCAACAAAACGAACCCAAATCAAGACATTACAAAGAAGCTAAATGTGATTATTCAGATTTTCAAATATATAAATTCTTAAATTCGTCATATGTTTTATATAGTCTCGTATGTTCTTAAATTATTATTAGCATCTGGGACACAAAACCTATGTTGAAACTTGTCAAACATATAAAATTGATTGAAAACTGTACCATTTGATTGTGTATTTAAACTTTTATCTTTTTTGCTCTGGTTTATAAACAGAGGCAGCCCAACCCTAGTGATCCGTTTAACCATAAATGCTTCAACCAGAAATCGATCCCTCATTGCCTACATGGAGAGTGAGGTACCTCATTACTAAGCTACCAATAGATTGGCACTATGGATTTGAAGTTAAGCAAGCAAACAAAAAACTTATATGAATTTGTTAGGAGAATGTAAATAAGAAGATAATATTAAACTTCAAAACTAAAGTTTCATTACATATGCAAATTACACAAACTAACGTTTGAAAAAATAGACATATTTTACAGAGATGTTTTTATGTGTTGTATTCAGAGATTATATCATTTTCTGTTTTTTGACCATATTTTAGAGATAAAGTATTAGACCTGATGTATTCCAAGGAAACAAAGAACCAGAGATTATAATTGACATCAAGCAAACATAGGCACCTTCTTTGATAACTTTCAAACAAACCTCTACACTGTATAAAAATTCAATGTCACATTAATCATTGGAAAAAATTATCTCAGTTTATAAATAAAACAAGATAAGGATTTACTAACAACTTAAGGTTATGTTTGGCAATGAAATCCGAAAAGATTTTTGCTTCTCCGTATAGTCATGGAAAACGTATCTTTGGCAATTATAAGTCTTAAAGGATTTGGACCAAACGAAAATCCTCATTTGTGAGTATTTTGCTGGTTCAAAACCCGAAACCCCCCCAATAAGATTTGAAAATCCTCGCTTTTATTGATTTACATACCCCAAAACCACATTTCTAGCTATATGCTGCACTCATATTGATGTGAAACTCTAAACTATTCAAATCCTCAGCAAGGAATTCCTATTCCAATGTCAATGAGGAGTCCTTCGTTTTTCGGATTCCTTATCCGTTACTAAAAATGCATTAAACATAATCCTCTTTATCCTTTTCCTAATATCTTTAACGCCCACCCGCAATCTGATGGTCCTTTCATTAAAGGGACTATGCGATTGGTAATTAAAAAAAAAAAAAAAAAAAATAGCCCTTGATCTCTGAAAAATAAACGTCAAATATTTGGTAGAAACGATCGTCATACTTTATTGGTGATCATCATTAATCTATAAAGTCCATTACTGTGATATCCCACTCTTTGTTTAAGTCTATTGATGCTATGGCCACTAGATCATATCTGGTGTGATTTCTTCATAAGTTTTCCATTGCGCGACTTTATGAAAATGACAGGATCGTAGAAGGAAGGTCAATCTAAGGTAACTTGGTCGTCATTAAAGTGTTGAGTGCACAAGCATACCTCTGTTGGGCCATCTGGTGCATGTGGTCTAAGTGAATTACATTAGTTATCTATTTATGCCTAGTTTTAGGTTAATCATAGGTTATACATATCTGAAAAGTGTTGCATATATACTAAAGTGCACTGACCAACTAAACCACACAGAGTGGGGTCCACAGGTATTTACCAGGTTTCATGCCATCGTATATCAATAATAAATACATAAAAACCCATGTAATTGGATTATATATAATCTTCATTTTCTGAGAATTATACATACAAACACATACAAATACACAGTCGATCTAACGGTATATGGGCAAGACTCTCTTAAGCTAAAACTTAGGATAAAATTCCGTAAGCTCACGCTCGTGAGGCCCACCCTCGGTCCATTTAACTGGACCAAACACACGACCCCCTTGAATTGCACATGTCCACTAACTTTCGGTCAGATCTGAATTTACTGGATCGTTGGATTAACTATGTACCGATCCGAATAGACTATTGACCATTAAACTTTTGGGGCTCAGATGGAGATGATAAAAACCAGGGTTGGGGCTAATTTTCAGCAAAGAAGAGGATCCTATGGAGTCTTTCAAATCACCCCATCCCCATCCCCATGTGGTTCCCCAAGGGGGGCGCTACCACACACTTGAGCTTACATTATCCTAAGCTTTAATTTAGGAGAGTTGCCCCATGTGCATGATGGCATGGACACCTCCATGTGGACCTCGCTGTCTATGGGGGTCACCATAGGCTCAACTAGGGATGGAATCACGAGGATCGAATTATTTAGGTGGGGCCAACTAGTGTATGGTGACAAGGGCTCATGTGATCATCATAACCCCTTGATCAAAGGCCCACATGTTTCAACAATCCAAAATGAGTGCACAGTCGATCCAATTGTCCAGTCCATTTAAATGAGTACAAACCCAAGGTTCTGGTAACTATCAGGGCCATGTCACCTTAACTCATCATCTCAAGTGAGCATACACTTATAGGGCCCACCAGGTGATGGGAACTGGGGGATCGATAAAGATCTCATCCCTATCTGTGTATGGTGGTGAATGCTCAAATGATCATCCTAACAACTTAATCAACAACCCGTAAATTTTCATCGTACAAATGATTTCACAGTCAATTTAACGGTTCAGTCTAATTGGATGGATGTCAAACCCCAAGATCAGTGACTATCGGGGAGGGGGGGTTTCCTTATTTTATGGCCACTTAGATGAATCATAAGGTTGGCCCCACTAGCTAGGTTTTGTGCACAGTGAGCTCATGAGATCAGGAAAGGACTTTCCACACACACATACGTTCGCACAAACACACACACACACACATATGCAAATTTTATGTGAGAACGCCTTTCGCCTTGTTAGGGTAAGGGCAATATAGAAGGGCCCACGGTTTGATGCAAAGGTTGTGGCCATAGAAGAGAATAAAAATCTGAATATTCTCAAAGCTGAGGAATTAGTTGGGAACCTTTAGACTTTTGAAACAAACTTAAGGCCCAATGAAAAATCAAAATCCAAAAGTATTGCTTTGAGAGCCTCCAAAGAATCATTTAAGAAAATTGCTAGCGATTCTGATTCTGATTCTGAGGAAATAGATCCCCAAGTTGATGTTCAATTTATGAAGCAATTTCAGTTGTTTATAAAGGGGAAGAAAAGTGATCTAAAAGTCCCTAAAAACTTTGTACAGAAGAAATCTTCCAAAGGGACTCAATGTTTTGAGTGTCATGGTTATGGACACATTGATAGTAATTGTGCTAACAAAAAGCCAAGAAAGAAGGCTCTCAATACAACTTGGGATGAAAAGTCTTCTGAAGAAGAAAAAGAAGAAGCAAAAGATCCTGAAGATGATCATGTGAATGGCAAGTTTGTGGCATTCATGGTAACTACAATTTCCTCTACTCCACAAGTTTCTGATGATGGGACTGATCATGATGTCAGTGAGTCAGAGACCGAACGTGATTGGCAAGCTAAATACAATATATTGTTTGCAAAGACCATGAAGTTGCTAAAGATGAATGAAAAAGTGGCTATAAGCTGGAAAGAATCTGAAGAGCAAAATGTTTCTTTAAAAGTTGAATTGTCGAAAGCTCTTACAAAAGTAAGTCACTTAGAGGCAGAAAATAATAAATTGGCAAATGAATTGACTGTTGAAGCACAAAAGTGTGGTTTGATGACTCACGATATGAAAACTTTGAAAGTTGAAAATACAAACTTGCAAGGAAGACTCAAGATGGTTCTTTCTGACTTAGAAACAAGCAAAGCTTCCCTCAACAGAATGAATACTGGGTCTAAAAAACTTGATGACATCCTAAGCAGTCAGAATGCAAAGACTAACATGCATAGCATTGGCTACGAGAACGGAGCATCTATATTAAAAGCCAAAGGTAATAATTATTTTGTTCAACCTTCAGTTGTTACAAATCCTGCTGTTCATATTGCAAATGCAGCTGCCAAAAAGAAGAATGTGCCACGTCCTGAACGAATTCCCACTTGCCATCACTGTGGAATTAAAGGACACATTCGACCCCATTGCAATAAGCTGCGAAAGTCACCAAACCATAAGCAATGGAAAAGGCAGAATGAAGAGTCTCCAATGAAAACCAAAGCTGTCTGGGTCAAGAAAGAAGATCTTCCATCTGTTCCTGTACACACTTTGCTGAACTATCTGAATATGCAAGTGTGTATACCAAAGCTTCATCACCCCTGATCTACTAGATCAAGCCCCCATCCCCAGTGCTGATACGAAGATCAATTTGAGGGGGAGCTGTAGTATCAATATTGACAGAAGCTGCTTATAGAATCTTGTTTGTCAATTATGGACAAAAAGGGGGAGAATATTGAAGCTAGGGGGAGCTTGGGGGTGAATAAAATAAAAGCTTAGTTTGAGTCAGAGACAATGCAGTTTTTGTGAATTTTTTTGGTGTGCTGAATTTTCTTTTACTTTCAATGTATTTTGGGTTTCATTTTGGGTAGATCAAATTTTATTGTCTTAAAGAGTTTTGTCCATAAATTGCCAAAGGGGGACATTGTTAGGTTTTTTAGTGTTGGCCTAAATTCATTGGTTGGACAAAACTCTGGGTCTTTTGAGTTGTAATTTTATTTTTTAGAATAGAACTCTGAAGATAGAAGATTGGAAGGACTCAGAAAGCTGAAGAAAACATGCTGGTGCTGAGTTTCCGGATCAACTAGAATGGGGTCCGCTCGAGCGAAGGCATGACAGAAAACCCAGACACACTAGCAGAAACCTTTTTGCTGAGACAGAACCTCATTCGCTCGAGCGGATGGTGGGTTCACTCGAGCGAACTGGTGCACAGAAAATGAGAAAGTCTTTATTCTAATACGAGTTTGTTTCCCTTTGAGACTATGTTTCCCAATTTGAGTCATACTTGTGCACCAAGTCTTAAGCACGAATTTGGGACTATATATAGGGTGTTTCTCTCAACCCTAGAGGTGACCATAGAGACCACCACTACTCTCATTAATCTAAGTCAGAGATATTTTAGAGAGAGTTTATTTTCTAGAGCCATTAAGAGATTGTTCTGAAGGGCTGCTCTAGAAGGTCATTGTTGCTTCTACTTTACTTGTAGAAGATTGATCATCTTGATTGTCAAGGTGCTAGGAGATCAAGTAAGGAGAACGGAGCACGGTGGATGTCGTGTCAGTGGATTATTTGCAAGAATAACTACAATCCTTAGGTCGAGGTACAGACTGCGGTAAAGGAGCTTGTGAGTATATCTTGTAACTGTTCGTAAACTCTTGATTTCTAGTTCGTGGTTTTTCTCCCTGGATAGGGTTTCCACGTTAAATATTGTGTCTGCCTTCTTGTGGTGTGTGATTGGTAGATAGTAAGTTCTATATTGCCTAATTGGTTTATTTTCGCTACATTGTTTGGTTAAATTAAGAACTAGTAATTCATTATAGTAGCACCTAAAGGTAATTTCACTTGGTTACTACACAATAGAAATCCCAAAGACACATTCATTCTCTATGCAGTAGAGCATCCCAGATTCTTAGAATTGCAAATCCTATCTCTTAATGATATCAAATGTGTGTGAATTGATTTGTATAGGAGAGGAGCAATGGGCAAATCCACCTTTCTCAATACTTTAATCTCATCATATTAAGCATTGTGTGAATCCAATGGCTAATTATTTAAATAAGGAGGGAATTGTGCATGACAGTCTTCTCATTGCTCATGAAGATACCTCACCAATCGAGGACTCTGCCCTATCTTTATACTTAAAACTCCCTATGAAGTGATTATTATCTTCATAAAGATTGTGGGGTTATTTACTTTTCCTCTGTTGTTCAATAGTGTATTGCACTATTTCATACAGGAACAGACCTACATGGGAGGAACCTGGGGCGGTCGCCCCAGGTCTGATTTAGATTCTCCATAGAATTTTAATGGGGCCTTGGAGCAGGAGCGGGCCTACGCTGGAACAATCTAACCAATCGCCCCAGGTCGGAATTAAAATCCTCATATAGTTTATTCGGGCCTTGGAACATGCCCCACATGTCTAAACTTGACACTCCATATATGTCTAAAGATAGCCCCCCATATGTAAAGCTTTGCTGGTAGAAAAAGGTAAAAAAATAAAAAAAAAAATTTGTGGCAACTCATTGCGCCCTCTTCTTTCGAAACCCGCACTGATTGTCAATCAAGCTCCTCGTCACCGGTCTCTATTTACTATGTGTAGATTACTGCATCTTCATCTGCCAAACATATTTAGTGTAATGCTTCATTATCACTCTATATTTAAATTTGAACCCTTAATCTCCAAGTCCTAATCCCTAAATCCTAAGGCAACGAGGTGTTCATGTTTCTAGAGTTTGTCAGCTCTCTGAAGGTAGGGAAGGAGGAGTTTTGTTGGCTCGTTCTCGCTCCTAATCGATGGCAGTTTTGGTTTCTCTTCTCTTTCTTTAGTCTCTATCTTTTTGCTCTCTTCTCTCTTCTCACCAGTGGCAGCAACGAACTTCGATCGGTCGCCTCCCATCGCACTAGCGACAGAGAAGAGGGTTCGACGTTGAGGAAGAGGGATTTGAAATCGTGAGAGGAGTCGGGGCTGAGTTTCTACGCAGAAAATCAGTTTATATACCTCCTCTTTAAAATCGATGATTTATAGGATCCGACGTGGTGGGGGTGGTCTGACCATGAAAACCGCAACTGCGTGGAAAACGGACGTCCTCTTTCCTCACTTCCAATTACATCCAAACGTTAGTTTTCCACGCATGCACAGAAAATGGGCGAGGATTCCTCCCTTTGCCAAACGTGCTCTCAGAATTCTAAAGTCAGGTTCTCACATTTGGCAATTAAATCCTCGGGGATTCCACACAGATCTTTTACAAAAATTGTAAAAAATATAAATAAAAATAAAATATTCAGATTAAATGAGATATTGCCTCTAGAAGTTTAAATAATTCTAAACCCCAAGAAATCCAAAGTTAATAATAAACCTAGGACTAAATGAAAAGCTTCTAAATGTGAGACCTGATTCACATGTGTGGTCACTTAGGCGTTAGGAGTGTTCATGGGCTAGGCAGAGCAATATCTAGGCCCCGTCCGGATTTTAAACAACAGGCCTCTGAGCCTGGGCTGAGCCCGACTCGGGTGGGTCTATTATATATTATAAATAAAAGGGAAGATGATTAATATTCCAACTTGTAGCTCACCTAGTTAGGATGTTTATTTGTGGGTGAGAGAGTGTGTGTTCTACTCCTCTTTTCCACCCAAAAAAAAAAAAAATGTATTATTTTTTTACTTAACTTAAAAGCACTCCTCTCATACGAGACGGGCTTTGGGCTTTTTATCACTCAATCTGAGCCCGACCCATATATTAAATGAGCCCAAAAATTATATCCAAGCCCAGCCGGAGAACTAAAAGCTAAGGCTCGTGCTCGGGTTGGCCAGATCCATCAGCACCTCTATTAGGCATTAGAATTATTTTGCCCATATGGATAAAGACCACGTACTAGCAAGAGCTAATGCTGTTACACGGCGCGTAACACTTTCATTTAACTCCATTTTGGGGCCCACATAGAGAAAAATTCAGGACCGCTCAAGATGATTCTCATCCTTTCCATTGATAGATCATTAAGTTTCAATTTAAAATGAGTCGATCCAACCGTTTGATTGAGCATAATGACAGAAACATGACTAGGAATCGTTGTTGAGTAGTGTCGATCCAATTCCTGTCAGTGTGCTCAATTGAATGGTGGAACCCACTATTCTTGAATTTAAATTTGAAGATCAATTAGTGGAGGGGATGGGTATTATCTTGAATTGTCCGGACCGGATTATCACTATGTGAGATCCAAAATGGAGTTCAATAAAAGTGTTACATGCTGATCGTGTAATAGGTGCCACGGAGGATCTAGACTCACTAATAAGAGGTACGTGGTAGTTGTAGGCAGGGCCCAGTTCTTTTGTAGGTCTTAGGCCCGGGATAAGAAAAAAAATAAGTCAAGTTGTTGTTATTGGTTTTTTTAAAGGAAATTAAAATTTTCAAAAAGGTATAAAAATTCTGCCCCATTTTCAAAAAAGTAGAAGAAGATTTTAATATTTCATAAAAGTATAAAAGTTTTCTATATTTCTTTCAATCAAAGTCCTCTCCAAGACAAAAGTGACAAAAATACCCTTATGCCATTTTCTGAAATTTCCCTTTAATAAGTCATTTAAGAAAATTGATGAAGTCCAACCCACATGACCTAATGGGGCCCACTTCAGCAAATCAAAATGGTTGGTTTTGGGAGAAGAAAGACTAATAAAAGAGGAAAACCTATAATAAGGGAAGGTTATGTTTGTTAGTTTTTAAGAAGAGGACTTGATTGAAAGAGTCCTGGAAAAATTTTGGAAGCTGCTATCGCCACAGTGGACCACTTGCTCATTCCACATCTCTTTTTTTTGTTTTTTTTTCAAAGCTTGGCACCCCTATAGAAATTCTCAAAACTACCATTCTCCCTCTCCCTCTCCTTGCTCTCCGCCTACCTTTGCCCGCGCCCTCTCCTTTTCTCTCTCTCCCTTTCCTCCTTCCTGTCTCTCTCCCTCTCCCTCATTCTCTCTCCCTTTCCCTACTCGCTGCCGCCACCTCCGCCCGCACCGTCTCTCTCTCTCTCCATCTCCTTCTCCCTACCTCTCTCTCCCTCTCCCTCTCCCTCCATGTCTCTCTCCATACTCGCCACCCCTCCGCCCGCGCCCTCTCCCTCTCTCCATCTCCCTCTCCCTCTTTCTCTCTCCCTCTCCCCCCTCTTTCTCCTTCTCCTTGTCTCTCTCCCTCTCATTCTCCCTGCTCACCATGCCTCTCCATCCCTCTCCTTCTCTCTGCTCGTCGTCCTTCTCTCTGTTGTTCGACTACTCAGGCTGAACAATCTTAATTTGTTCAGCTCTGAGTGGCCGAACGACAAGGAGAGGAACGGAGATAGGGAGAAGGAGAAGGAGAGGGGTCGAGACACCTGCGGAGGTAGGCGGAGGTTGGGGGCAAGCATGAAGAGGGAGAGGGTCAAGCACAGGCGGAGGTGGGGGTGAGTAGGGAGGGGGAGAGAGAAAGAGGGAGAAGGATAGGGAGAGGGAGAGAGTGCGGGTGGAGGTGGGCGACGAGCAGGGAGAGAGAGGGAATGAGAAGGGAGATTGGTAGTTTGGAGATTTCTTACAGAGGTGTCCAAGTTTTGAAAAAAAAAAAAAAAGATGTGGAATGAGTAAGTGGAGCTGTGGCAATAGCAGCTCCCAAAATTTTATAAGTTTTTTTTAGACATTCAAATCTTTATGTACTCTTATGAAAATGAGCATAAAGTCTCATATTAAAAAAATTACAAAGAAGAAAAAATCCAATTCAGCAAAGAATTAAAAGAAACAAGCCAAACAACAGAACAAAAGTACCAAACCAAGAACCCCCACTATCCGGTGTGCCAGATCATAATAAGTGAAATCCAGACTGTCCACATTTAGCCACCCAATGACCCATCCAGTTAAATTCCTAGCAATATCCGAGACTAATGATTGAATGCCAAAGCTTACCGTTCAACAACCGTTCAAGTTCAGGGTGCGAGTTCCTTGAATTCTAATATCACCATGAAGTGTATTATATGTTTGAATTCTGCAAGTATTCGTACATTGTCAGGGATAATAAATATGAAAAGAGTGCATCATATGTAGCATCAATATTTGCGTAGTTTGGTGCATGGTAGGAAGAAGACCCAACCACCAGTCGTTTTAAGGATGCAATAACTTTCCCGTTCCGGAAGAGACTGTTGGTTACTGAAAGATGATTGCTATATTAAGAAACCGAAACAGAAGAGAATAAGCAGATTAATTTGAACACAGTGCTTTTTTGTTTTTACAATGATTATGTTTCACGATTCCATATTAGGCCAACTATCTGGGCCATGTCGCGTGGGGCTCTTTTCATTAATAAGAAAAAGAAAAGAAAATTTCATGGCGGTTCTTTTGCATTCAACAGGTGCCAGCTATAAAAAATGGCCTCTTACCGCAGTGGTAGGAGGTGTCAGTTACTATCTGATTGTCCAAGGTTTGAAACTAAACAGTCTCACCTTCCATTATCAAAGAGTTGGTTCTACCTCACTCGAGGTTTACTCGCCTCCCTAGAAAGCTGAGTCTCAGCCTCCTAAGTTGGATACCAAAAACAAATAAATAAATGAGGTACCAGCTGTAGAATGCTTATACACTTGTCATTCACAAAATTTTATGTCCAATGGGGATGATCGTTTCTGATCGAGCCTATCAAATGGATGATCGGTCCTGCCCTTTCTCTTTCTTCTTATTTCTCCTTCCTTCACTTCCTTGCCCAATCTTCACCGGCAAGCAGCAGCAACCACCGGTGGTCAACCACCGGCAAGAACCAACCACCACAGTTTCGTCGTTTTTTTATCTCAATTAGTATGAATAGTTTTAGTCTCATGGGTTTGCTCTTATGAATCTTGTAATGTTAAAAAAAGAGGTTTTAGTCTAATGTTTCTAAACTTTGTAAATAGGCCATTGTCGTCTTAGGTAAATATGCCGCTACATTTTCAGGCGTGCAATGGTATCACTGCCACCGCCGACCTCCCATAGATCTTGGCCTTGGAGATACAATGTTCGCCAAAGGCTGTAGTTGTTATTGTTGAGCTTCTTTAGCCCTCCATTTGAATTGGCAAGATCCTCCATTGTGCTTAATGGGATCACTGTTACACCCCGATCCAATTTAACCTTGATTAGTACTAATTAAGTGTGTTTTAGCTTAATTCATTGTGATTAGTTGTTAATTATGGTTATTAGTGTTAATTAGCCTTTATAGACTGAATTAGTTGAGCTTTGAACTGTGGACAGGTGAGTTGGAAACCGATTTGACTCGGTTGAGTAGAGTCAAGGGCTTTTTCGTAATCCTTGATTTTCTCATTTTGTATCATTAATTTGCACGTCGTGTTGGCGTCATCGAGTGTATTTTGATGAGTACGTCAATTTCCGTATACTCTACATCATTCGAGCTACCGTTGAGCATTTGGACCCCCATTCGACTCAAAATGGAAATATACTATTTTGGTGGACTTTCTTGCAAAATGGACATCATTACTCCTTTATATATATATATATATACAACTTATCCTTTTTCTTTCATCTTCTTTTCATTCCTTTTCATTCCTCTTCCCTCTACTCTCATTCTTCACTTTTCCTCTTCTCTCCTTTCCAATCACTACAAAGAGTATGTGCATGTACCTTGGGAGCTAGGGTTAGACTTATCTTCATCTTCTTCATCTACTTATACTCTTGGTTGATAAGGAAACATCTCTCATATATCCTTTCCTCCCTAAATTTGGATTTCTTGTTAAGGTAAGGTCCAAGACCCTCTTTATTGTGTGTTTTTGAGTTGTAAACGAGTCAAAGGACTCATAGTTAATCTTGATGCATATTCATTCCATTTTCCATGTGTTTTTTTGTGATTAGGCCCATTAGGGTTTGTGATTTGGGGTTTTGGGGTTCTTTTGAACCAAGCGGTGAAGTGAGAGTTTGGAAAGCTCTATTTGAGGCAAGTATGAGCATAAATTTTGACTTACATGTTGTTTATTTTCATTTGATTCGAATGAGATTCTTCTTCAATGATTCTATCACTTAATTAATGAATGGGTTGAATGGTTTTATGATTTTAATTTATGAAATGGGATGGAGGAATTATATGTTGTGGATGGGAGCATGGGGGCTCCATTTCTTTGTCCAGGTTATGTGTTGGAAGGGAGTTGAGAAATGGATGGGAGAATAAACTTTGAAAATTCCGAAATCAGGAATTTTGGAGCATTCGCCCGAGCGAACCTCCTTACTGAACACTCATTCGAGCGAGCTAAAGGACGGCCCAAGCATTCACCTCTCTAGATGGGGTCCACTCCAGCAAACATGGGTCCGCTCGAGCAACCACCCTTCTAAAAACCACCGCTCAAGCAATACAAGAGGGTCGCACAAGCGACCAACCTTCTGGATGGAGTCCGCTCGAGCGAACATGGGTCCACTCGAGTAAACTTGGAACTGTAGACTGGGCTTCTTTTGACCCAATTTTAGAGTGAATTATCGTCCGTAACCTATCATAACCCACCATAATCATTCCTAATAGATAACTAAGGTGCATACCCTTGTTTCCATAGGATTTAGGATCCTTAAGACCCCTATGACCTAAGAATGAAACCGTTAACTCTGTTATTTGGTCCATTGGACATTTATTAGTCTAGCACTATGCTATGAGAGTTAGTTTAAAAATTCAACGCATTTCTCATAAATAGTGACACCCAACAAGGTAGTAATACATTGACATTCCAAATTTACCTTGTGTTGGACGGTGAGAGACTAAAGTGATAGTCTAATATTGGTTAGCAAAAATGCCTTGATTCCTTTAAATTATTGCATTTCATATTGAAGTCTAATTTCATTATTGATATCAAATCCTAATTAGTATATTGGTTGCATTATTAGTATTCATTGTGGTTCGATTTTCTAATTTCAATTCATGGCTTAACTATTGTATATCCGATTTGGTATTCGTCGGTAATGTAGGTGGACTGAGTAAGTATTAGAGTCTATATGATTATTATTCGATTCGATTATTATCAAGTGATTGTAAACTTACTCAAATCCAATTATTATTCGATTGTTATTTGATTCGATCGAGTCGGCACTACTTAACTTCAATCTTGTGATACCCGATAGGGTTGAATTTGGTTTAATTATTCGAGACTACTGCAGTAAGTCATCTGGAGCACCGGAACTCCAGAACCGGATAGCCAGCTAGCCTTTGGCCGGGCCGCTGGTGATATCCAAACTAGATTCGCTCTCTTTTGAGAGAATGAGCTCAATGTAGTAGCCAATTAGTATGTTTTCATTCTAACTTGATTCACAAGCATGAATTATTCGATTTTCGCACAATTTGCTTAGTTGATACTTATCAATGACATTTATTAATTTAATTGTCTTTCAATTCAATTTGTAAAATTATATACTTCCTTATTATTGCATATACCTGCTTGATCGTCATATTGAGATACTACTCTTGGTGTTACAGTCGCATGTGCAGCTCATGGCCTTGAAAAGGCCTCGGAGGGAGAGGAGGTTAGCTAAGAGGTTCCTCCAGGACTAGAGGAGTGGCCAGAGCCAGGGCCAGCTTAGATACCTTCCTCAGAGCGCGTGTTGTACATTTTGGAGTTATCGCAGTTCGTGTGGCTAGCCCCTTATTGTGTGAATCATACTTAATGTGTAGTTATTCTTTTGATTATATTTTTTGTAGTGTTGTATAGGGTTCTTTTATGACACCCTCTTTTGTAATTAATGTATATATCTGTATAATTCTTTTGTATTAAACTTGAACAGTTAATTGGGTTGAATGGGAAATGATACACTTTTGTATATAAATTACAGCTTCCGCTATGATTTAAATGTTATTGACAAGTTTTAGTGAGCTTGACTCACGTGTGAAAAGTTGTTTTTCTCTCATTCTCGTGTTGTACTTGTATTTGGTTTGAGATAGGTACAACATCACAGGAGTATTGGTGCCTCATCTCGAAGATTACCCTAGACCAGGGTGATTCGAGACTGGGATATAACAATCACTTAATGATTTCTACCACTAAGAAAGCTTGGTCCCAGACCAATCAACTTCACAGCGTCGCGGCTCCTCTCACTGCTGCTCACAATGGATGGATGGTACCACTTATAGGAAATTAAAGGCGGACTGAGGTGCGGCAATAATCACACACGTGAGAGAACACTCATCAACTTTTTACGGTCCGTTTGGGAGAGGGGAGGGGAGGGGAGGGGAGGGGAGGGAAAGTTTGAGGGGGAGGGAAAATGAAGGGGAAGGGAGGGGAGGGAAAATTAATTTTACCTCTTCTTGTTTGGGAAGTGAAAAAGTAGGGGGAAGAAAAGTGAAAAAGTAGGGTTTTGTTTGTTTGTGAGATAGAGAGAAAATTACCGTTTTGTCCTTACTTTTATAAAAACTCTAAAATTTTCTTTACACATAAAGGGCAATTTAGTAATCTCCCTCATTTTCCCCTCCTCTCCCCCATTTCCCCCCAATTTTGGGGGGGGAATTTTTTCACCCTTTTTCCCCTCCCCATCCCCTCCATTTTCCCTCCCCCCCTTTCCCAAACACCCTCCAAAAAAACTTTTCCCCCACTTTCCCTCCTTTTTTTTCCTCCCCTCATTTCCCCCCCTTCCCAAAAAATAGGTTAATGTCACTAGCTAACATAACTTATATAAAGACACACTGACGTAATTAATACAAGAGAACACCCTCATATGCAATACTCAACACATGTCAACACGACTATACTCAAATCTCACTTCTTACTACAACAACAGCCAAACCAAATACCTCTTTATATAGACACAAGGAAAATGTTGGTGAAAGGACACATGGAGGAGACGCATGCCAATTCACCTTATGTGATAAATACTCTCGACGGTGGCTTAGGACGGTGGCTTAGATAGGTGGTTTTGATGACTTATTATGCCATGTAGAAAAGATGTGAATGGGGAGAAAAACAAAGAATGACAGTGTTTTCTCAATGGAAAATGAATACACAATCCTCTTGTAATTCAAATCCCAGTAAAACCAAGGCCCCATCTAGGTGTTCGGTAAAATGTCTGAATGAATTCCAACAAATCCCAAGCTTCGAATTGAGTTTAGATGTTGCTTTTGGAGGTTTGGTATATGGTAAATGAAGATGTGAAGTTCTATTGTTGAGTGTGGAGTGGGATAGGCCAGCGGCGGAGCCACATAGTCCCAATTGCCCCTCTTCAATATCTTGGTTTCCTTTAATATAGGGAAAAAATATCTTGATAGTTCTTATGTCTTTCTCTATCTTATCATCTTTGCCCCTCCTCGACTTTGTTTTTACCTTCTCGTTTGCCCTTAAACAATTTTCCTCCTCTCTAAAGAAGAAGTTTCAAAATACATGAGGCCAATTGATCAGTCATTTACTTTTATAAAAGAAGACAACTCATTAAAGATATCCAACTACCATTTCCATTTGAATTATATATTTGGTTTTAAGTGTTTATCTCTCTTCTTTCTCCACAAACTTACTTCTCTTGAGTGGAACCTACAAATTACAATGCGGCCCAATTAATAAAAATCTGAAGTGCTCAAATGGAAGCTACAAATTACAATGCGGCCCACTTAAAGGATTTTCTCAAATTCTAATTAACACAATTTTATGCATTATAAAATACTATATTTAATTATATTAATGTCATCAGTACATTCATTTATAAAGGGTTGATAATTAAAAAGTAAGTTACATCTGAATTATGTGAATATGAAACCCATATTATGATGTTTAAGAAAATTATTAATTTGATTTTTTTTGTAAATTTGATATCGTGCTCACAAGTATATTTTTGAAAATCATGCAATTTACAATTATTTTCCAGTCTTCTAGGTCCATTATTAAATGTTGTTGGATGTGGAGGGCAATACAAGTTCATCATTTTTATTAGTATTGGATTTATTTAATAACTAGTTTATGAGTTACATTGGATTAAACACATGATTTTAAAATCTTGATATTATGTTAACTAATTAATTTATATTAAATCTTTTATCATTCTTATTAGCAAAAAAATACTTTTTTAATTCTTTCTCAAACTCCTCGAGAAACTTCTTGCCCCTTCTAAGAAAAATTCTGGCTCTGCCACTAGGCTAGGCTGTTAAGATGGATATTTTCTAGGTGCATGGTTAGTGGATTCAAATATGTTCAAAAGCAAGTGGTTGCTAATGTAATGGAGATGAGTAAGTTCAATTCTCAGATCGGATCTTGCGGGTTTGTCTTACATGAGTCTCTAGCAGAGTGCTGGTGAGGTGTTGGTGTAAACTTCATTAATGTTCAGGAGTCGAGTAGGTGGATAGAAGTGGAGATGAATGGGTGAACTGAAAAGGTAAATAAGAATATTGTATTCTCCAGTGTTTCCTACGTCCAAAACACCCTCATTTGCCCTCTTGTGCATGTTCTCTAACAGGCCCATTCTCATCAACCCGACAAATCAAGGATTTTGTGGATCTACATTGCATCACCTTGATAAGAATTAAAATGAATTTTTAAAGTTGATTTCCTTAGTACCTAAAAAGTCAGAATCAAAGCACTATTACCCCCTTAAAGTAAGGATTTTGAGGGTCTAACCCCTTCAAAGTATCAAATGAACAGCTACTTGTATGGCTTGAAGAGAGGCTACTTGGAAAAGATGAAATGAAAAGAAAGGAGAAGCGGGGAAAAAGCAGTATCCACTTTGATCCTACTTTTGTCCATAATTTCTGGACTTCCTCAAAATTTACCCAAACCCAAAAGCAAATAGTAAAAGTGGATAAAGTAGTATCCAATTTCCTTGTGTGCCAATAGGTTTGATGTTGTAACTTTTTTGTAATACTACTAAAAGGAATTTTCTACTAAAGACTTTTTACACTAATATTGTATGAGAAGACCACTCGTTTCTTTCCTTCCACTATTGGGAACTTTGTTATGCCCGTTAGTATTGGAAAGCACCAAGAGGTCTTTCTAGTTTCTACCTCCACCTCTCTTTTTTCTAATGTTTGAAATCCTTATTATGGTTGTGTTATTTAAGTGCCTGAACCATGACTCGCAAATACACGGGCTAAATAACAAGGCCTCAATGGTTTTTAACTTCACATTCAACTAGGGCTTGGCATCATTTGCAATTCATCCAAAGCTTTCAATAGATGGGCCTATTGAACTGCTCCTATCTCATTTGTATTTCATATTTCTTATCAATCACTACTTCACGAACTAGTATGATAAAAAGTATCATAATGTTATAGGTGCCATCTGTAGTTGGATGGGCTTCCCCATTAAATTTTAAGAGTCAAACCAACCTCCTTAAAACTACATGACAATAGGAACTGAAAAAAAAAAAAAAAAAAAACAATTGACGATATCATCAATTTTTTATACAGACAATTGATGATATCATCAATTTTATTGGCGATATCGTGAACCCAGTTGATGATATCGTCAATTGGTATGTTTTCATTTTAAAAAAGGTACAAACAACAGACCCATAGTTTTGTTGTTTTTCTTCATAAACTATCTAATTAGGCTATAAGCATAATTATTTTGCAAAAATTCCATTGTTCTAAAAGCCCAAAAAGGCGTTCTTATCGGGTAGCCTATTTTTGGATATTGTCTTTATTTGAAATCTTTGTGGAGACCTTAGGCCCTGTTTTAAAATCCTTCATTCTTACTGTCCTTTCTTGAAAGGAAAAATATCAAATAAGGCCTAAAAGTTTTTCCTCAACAAATGACACAAGTTTCAAAACTTTTTAAAATTAGAGCCTAAGTTTTTAATTAAGGACATTTGACCATTTAAAGGTATTGTTCGGCGACATTTTCTTCTAAGTTTTCAAAATACCTTGCATTTAAAGCCATGACATCCTTTAAGGAATCTCTACATACCGCCAATTGTCATGGGGACATTGGTTGCCGTTGATCACTACGAGGACACTAGTAAAAGAATGAAGTAGAAAATCACAAAAAAAAGAGGCTTTTATTCCAATGAAGGGCAACTTGTGTCTTTTATGAAAATTGAGAGAGAGTCATGGAAAAATAATTTTGAGTTGCTAGCTGTCCTTAATTGAAAACTTAGGCCCTAATTTGAGAAGTTTTAAAACTTGTAGCCCTTTTTTGAAATAAGTAAAAAATTTAAGGTCTTATTTGAGATTTTCCCTTTTTTGAAATAAACCCAAAACTTAGGTTTGAAACATCTTTTAAACTGAATAACTAGATGCCGGTCCCACAAACTCTACCACATCACCTATAGGGAGCTTCCTGCGTTTGTAGCCGTAGAGGATCTGGTTGCAAATCTCGTGAAGATCTATTTTCTTGAAGATTACGATAGTTTAAGAGACAAGATGGGACAGGTAGGAGTACCTAATATCGGTTTGGTTTGAAAATCTATGACGGGGTAACAGCAATTTAAATGTGGGAATCACACTGTATAATTGTGGATAGCACACCAGCCTACCACAACTGCCTCCAGCCTCTTCGAACACTCGTGTGGTAGCTTTCCTTCCAAAATCCTGTCCAGTAGGCCACCAATTTAAAAAAAAAAAAAAAAACTGCAGTTTGAAAAAGGAAAAAATATCGTGTGTGAAAAATGAAAATGCATCATTTTGTGAACATTGTCTAGTTAATGGACCTAAATGAACTCTACACACTCTTTCTCAGGCCCAAAGTAGACTTTTTTTTTCATGTTGTTGAATACAGACTTATAGTTCCAGATTCCAGGGTCCAAGCTGGACATGGACTCAGATTTGAGCCTCAACCCCTCAAGAACTACTATGATAAAAGGTATCATAATTTTATAGGTGCCATTTGTAGTTGGATGGGCTTCCCCATTAAATTTTAAGAGTCAAACCAACCTCCTTAAAACTACATGACAACCGGAACTAAAAAGAAAAAAAAGAAACCCAATTGACGATATCATCAATTTTATATACAGACAATTGATGATATCATCAATTTTATTGGCGATATCGTGAACCCAGTTGATGATATCGTCAATTGGTATGTTTTCATTTTAAATAAGGTACAAACAACATACCCATAGTTTTGTTGTTTTTCTTCATAAACTATCTAATTAGGCTATAAGCTTAATTATTTCGCAAAAATCCCATTGTTCTAAAAGCCCAAAAGGGCGTTTTTATCGGGTAGCCTACTTTTGGTTATTGTCTTTATTTGAAATCTTTGTGGAGACCTTAGGCCCTGTTTTAAAATCCTTCATTCTTATTGTCCTTTCTTGAAAGGAAAATTATCAAATAAAGCCTAAAAGTTTTTCCTCAACAAATGACACAAGTTTCAAAACTTTTTAAAATTAGAGCCTAAGTTTTCAATTAAGGACATTTGACCATTTAAAGGTATTGTTCGGCGACATTTTCTTCTAAGTTTTCAAAATACCCTGCATTTAAAGCCATGACATGCTTTAAGGAACCTCTACATACCGCCAATTGTCATGGGGACACTGGTTCCCGTTGATCACTACGAGGACACTAGTAAAAGAATGTAGAAAATCACAAAAAAAGAGGCTTTTATTCCAATGAAGGGCAACTTGTGTCTTTTATGAAAATTGAGAGAGAGTCATGGAAAAATAATTTTGAGTTGCTAGCTGTCCTTAATTGAAAACTTAGGCCCTAATTTGAGAAGTTTTAAAACTTGTAGCCCTTTTTTGAAATAAGTAAAAAATTTAAGGTCTTATTTGAGATTTTCCCTTTTTTGAAATAAACCCAAAACTTAGCTTGGAAACATCTTTTAAACTGAATAACTAGATGTCGGTCCCACAAACTCTACCACATCACCTAGAGGGAGCTTCTTGCGTTTGTAGCCATAGAGGATCAGGTTGCAAATTTCGTGAAGATCTATTTCCTTGAAGATTACGATAGTTTAGGAGACAAGATGGGACAGGTAGGAGTACCTAATATCAGTTTGGTTTGAAAATCTATGACGGGATAACAGCAATTTAAACGTAGGAATCACAATGTATAATTGTGGATAGCACACCGGCCTACCACAACTGCCTCCGCCTCTTCGAACACTAGAGTGGTAGCTTTCCTTCCAAAATCCAGTACAGTAGGCCACCAATAAGATAAACAAAACAAAACAAAAAAAAAAAAAAAAAAAAAAAAAAAAAAAAAAAAAAAAAAAAAAAAAAAACAACTGCAGTTTGAAAAAGGAAAAAATATCGTGTGTGAAAAATGAAAATGCATCATTTTGTGAACATTGGCTAGTTAATGGACCTAAATGAACTCTACACACTCTTTCTCAGGCCCAAAGTAGACTTTTTTTTTCCTGTTGTTGAATACAGACTTATTGTTTCCGATTCCAGGGTCCAAGCTGGACAAGGACTCAGATTGGAGCCTCAACCCCTCAAGAACTAGTATGATAAAAGGTATCATAATTTTATAGGTGCCATTTGTAGTTGGATGGGCTTCCCCATTAAATTTTAAGAGTCAAACCAACCTCTTTAAAACTACATGACAACCGGAACTAAAAAGAAAAAAAAGAAACCCAATTGACGATATCATCAATTTTATATACAGACAATTGATGATATCATCAATTTATTGGCGATATCGTGAACCCAGTTGATGATATCGTCAATTGGTATGTTTTCATTTTAAAAAAGGTACAAACAATAGACCCATAGTTTTGTTGTTTTTCTTCATAAACTATCTAATTAGGCTATAAGCTTAATTATTTTGCAAAAATCCCATTGTTCTAAAAGCCCAAAAGGGCATTTTTTTCGGGTAGCCTATTTTTGGCTATTGTCTTTATTTGAAATCATTGTGGAGACCTTAGGCCCTGTTTTAAAATCCTTGATTCTTACTGTCCTTTCTTGAAAGTCAAAAATATCAAATAAGGCCTAAAATTTTTTCCTCAACAAATGACACAAGTTTCAAAAGTTTTTAAAATTAGGGCCTAAGTTTTCAATTAAGGACATTTGACCATTTAAAGGTATTGTTCGGCGACATTTTCTTCTAAGTTTTCAAAATACCCTGCATTTAAAGCCATGACATGCTTTAAGGAACCTCTACATACCGCCAATTGTCATGGGGACATTGGTTGCCGTTGATCACTATGAGGACACTAGTAAAAAAATGAAGTAGAAAATCACAAAAAAAGAGGCTTTTATTCCAATGAAGGGCAACTTGTGTCTTTTATGAAAACTGAGAGAGAGTCACCGAAAAATAATTTTGAGTTGCTAGCTGTCCTTAATTGAAAACTTAGGCCCTAATTTGAGAAGTTTTAAAACTTGTAGCCTTTTTTTGAAATAAGTAAAAAATTTAAGGTCTTATTTGAGATTTTCCCTTTTTTGAAATAAACCCAAAACTTAGGGTTTGAAACATCTTTTAAACTGAATAACTAGATGTCGGTCCCACAAACTCTACCACATCACCTAGAGGGAGCTTCTTGCGTTTGTAGCCATAGAGGATCTGGTTGCAAATCTCATGAAGATCTATTTCCTTAAAGATTACAATAGTTTAAGAGACAAGATGGGACAGGTAAAAGTACCTAATATCAGTTTGGTTTGAAAATCTATGACGGGGTAACAGCAATTTAAATGTGGGAATCACACTGTATAATTGTGGATAGCACACCGGCCTACCACAACTGCCTCCAGCCTCTTCGAACACTCGTGTGGTAACTTTCCTTCTAAAATCCTGTCCAGTAAGCCACCAATTAAAAAAAAAAAAAAAAAAACCTGCAGTTTGAAAAAGAAAAAAATATCGTGTGCGAAAAATGAAAATGCATCATTTTGTGAACATTGGCTAGTTAATAGTCCTAAATGAACTCTACACACTCTTTCTCAGGCCCAAAGTAAACTTTTTTTTCCTGTTGTTGAATACAGACTTATAGTTCCAGATTCGAAGGTCCAAGCTGGACAAGGACTCAGATTTGAGCCTCAACCCATCTACTTGACACCCCTGTGACTCTTTAGTAATACACAAGAATATACATATGATAAGGCCCAAAACTCAGTTTGCTTGATGATTTGGCCTGTAATTGGCAACCCAAAAATGATGATTGTCGGGCACTAACCTGGGTTTGGGCTCAGCACCATCTGCAATAGCCCAAATTTCAGGCCTCAATATAAATGGGGTAGGCCTGGGCAGCTTGGCCCTAGCGTGGCCCATTCACAAACCTTCTAAGAGTTTGGAATAGTAAACATTTGTATGAGGTGTAGTGGTCTAATGGGGTTGTTAATATCCAATCGATCCCCAGCCTGAAAGTAATTTCCCATAATTCCCATATCTTGTCCATTCAATTGTTGGGTCCAGATCAGGTAGGCGGATCCAATAGCAAATATGGACCAAACTCGAACCCAACCCATTTATTAAGTTGGTTGGTCGAAACATCAACCTAACTAATTCAAAATACAAAAGGTTAAGTTAAGCTTCTTGTTAGCTCAATGGTGAGCCACCTCCCTCTCCACAGTAGTGATCATGGTCTGATCTCTACCCATACCATTGAGGGTTAGAGACTTCAGGTGTGTGAGTTGTATAGACCATTGCAAAATAAATAATAGGCCAAGTTCAGGTTGAGTTGATGGGTCAAGTTAGGATGTGTCACCATCCGTACCTAATTGTTATATTTTGTGTTTTTTTTTTTTTTAGAGTAATGTTATTTGGACAAACTTTTTGGACAGAATTTTAAACAAACTCTATGGTATGGCTTGAATATCATAGGAGATATTTAAGCCATACCATAGGGTTTGTCCAATATTCTATCCAAAAAGTTTATCCAAATAAACTTTTTGTTTTTTCTTTATCCCAACTAAGGGGGTTGGACCCAAGTAGTCCCGCACATGTATGGACTGGGTGAGAAGAAGTCCACATATGTAGTGGGAACTGGGAAGGTAGGCCACCAATATGGACATGGGAAGAATGGCTTACCCTATTGTTTATGTTAAAATGGGTACAGGACATCGAACTCCTGCTCCTGCCTGTCTAAAACATCCTCGGTATGTGAATATTCCAAGCTCCATTCAGGGACTGTTACAGATGGATAAGATGGAACAGACAGACATGGAGACAAGGGCTATACGGATACCAATGCGATGTGTACACCAATAAGAGTGCCTTATAAAATATAAGTATAATATCTCTTTTTGCTCTACGTCTTTCTCTCTTCACCTACCAGTTACCCTTCCAGTCGGGACGGAGATGACGTAGCTAGCTCTAACTCTCTGCTTGGGTGGAAAGGAGGCAAAATGAGGAGGTGGAAAAAAAAAAAGGAAAAAAATAGAGGGAAAGTGGAAATTGAGAGTGTTTGAAAAAGGGGGGAGGGAAAGTGGGAGTAAAATTCGTATGGGGCCCACCTTAAAACTTTCCTCTAAAAAATGGGTGGAATGTAGGAGGAAAAGAGGGGAATCTTTGTCATTTTACTAAACTACTCTTTTTACTTTTTCATTTTTTCACAAAATAAGGATAAATTGGTAATTATCTCTTTATATCACAAATAAACAAAATCCTACTTTTTTACTTTTGTTTCCCCTACTTTTTGACTATTCAAACAAGATGAGGTAAAATTAATTTTCCCTCCCCTCCCCGTTTCCCAAACATAGTGAAAGTTAATGAAAGGGAAAAGTGTTATTTTTGGTGTCAACAGCAACATAAAATTATTAAAGTTTAAGAACAAATTTTCAAAACTTAAGAATTGAAATGATATTGTACCAACTCTAATTTACTCTCAAACCTTATATACCAATTATCCCTTCTTTTGTATTTCACGCATGAGATATGAAATGGGATTTACCTATGTAATTAAGATTTGTACATATGGATCCAGAATTGTGAAACATGATATCATATTTATCTGAAACCATTTTCGCACGAGTAAACGAACGGGTTGGGATTACATACGTAAAATCTTCATATATATATTTAATATCTATGAATATTTAAGATATGAAATTAAATGGGTTGGGGTTAATGGGGCAATGAAAAATATGAATGGTTTGAAATTAAAAAAAAAGAGCATAAAAAGTAAAAAGTAGTTAAGGAATCTGATATCACGATTTTCCCCATGCATCCATTATACTGATGCATTCTTTAGCAAGGTGGTATATTTGTTTCATATCTTTTCTAGATGTAAGTACTTTTATATGAGAATGACCTCATATACACAAGTAAATAAGCACGAACAAATAGAACTAAGGGTAAATATTATCGATGTGCGACATTTATATATGTGAACGAATGCAAACAGATCCCTACAACAAAAATGATCCAAACACAATGGGGTGACTCTTTAAAAGTTGTTGTTTTTTTTTTCCAAGTATCTAAAATTCTCTTTTATAATTAGTGGACTCGAAATATAGTGAAAAGTGATGAGTTTAACGGAAAGAAAATTCTTCTCATTATTTCATTAATGGTTAACATTAACCATTTTTGCCCCCTTTTGGGGAATCCATTCCCGTCACTTTCTTGTCATACAATGACCAATTAGAAAGTGGAAAATAAGCCTTTGTCCACGAGCTACTCGATGCAAGGTTGGAAAACTCATGACTCGGACTCAACTCGTCTAATACAAAAAATTTAACTTGGATGGAGTTAACGTGGACATTTGGGAGAGTCGTATCTTTTTAAATAATTTTAAAAATAATTCATTTCTTATAAAGTATAAATGTGCGTTTATTTACATATATTCACGATATTCAATGCAAATTAATAAATTTATATATGCAAGAAAAGTACTTCAATAAGGAAAATAAAAGAAAAAATATTGCATATAATAACATAATTTGTTAGTCCAAATATCCAATGTAAAAGATCATATATTAGTTTCAAGTTACATTTTAGTCAGCTTTTTTAAATTATCGACTCCAAACCCCATTCATAATTATTTAAACATTACTTTTAATTATTTTAAATTAGATTTACCTATCAAATGGTTGAGAATACAAACAATTTACAAAAATGAAATGACTCGGCAAAGTCTCCCTTACTTTTTACTTGGTCCTTTGTCAAAATGTGATGACTCGGGAGAGTGATCAAGAGTGATCAACTCGGAGATTTTTCCAACCAAGACTCAATGGTGAAAGCTCGTTAAATGTTTGCGGGACTATCAGGGTCAACAAATGTGAGAATCCGTGGGTTTCAATCCTTTCATGATCAAAGACATGCAAACATCGATTTCTTGTGTACAGGTATGCCAGATTTTTTACTATATTTGGAAATAACAAGCAGTGGTCCGTAGATCCACTTTTTCAAGTTGAAAAGAAAATTAACTTTTATTTAGCTTAATTTCATTGTACATGTGTTAAGAAAAGATACATAATTTGAATTTGGATTCCATGAAAGACGATTTTCATTTGTTTGCCATGAAAGGTGATATTTTTGTCGTGCAAGGCGATTTTGTGCTTTTGCTATGAAAAGTGATTTACAGCTCTCATCAAAAGAAATGACAGGACTTTGTGTTTTTTGTGTATGTTTTAAAAATACAAAATACGATGAAACAAAAGAAATGAGAATCTGACTTCACAGGATATTGTAGGGACTCGCTCAGATTGACGATCACAAGTAATGTTTGGGCTTTGCTGTCATCCTTCAGATGATAACAGAGGATGCTTTTGATTTTCTTGGCTTGGTTTGAACCTCATATTTTTAGAAGATAAGGATCAAGAGGAGATCATATATCCAATAAAAATCTAAGTAAACTGGCTGAAAAGCCGTATCTAAGCCATTGAGATAGAAAGAGAGGGCCTTGTGGGGGGGGGGGGGGGGGAGGGACGGGACTTCGATCACTTTGTAGTGATAGTCGCTGTAAAGTTTCTTTAACATAGGAAAGATCGTCGTTGGATCGTCGTAGCAAAGTTGTAGAGTTTTTTTGTGGGATTTGCACCTCATGCCCTGAAATGGTGGGAATTGGCTCCTTTTATAGGATTTTGGTGGCCATGGGGGTGTAAGATCCCGGTCCCACTAAATATATTTATTATATTTTAATTAGAATATTATTATTATTTTAATTGGATGTATTTTAATTATTTAAGTAGTTAGGATTAAGTGGGGGCACACGTTGGATTAGATGCATGAATTGGTGAGTTGGGTTAATGGGTAGATGACCTGACCCGTAGTTTTGACCCAATAACTTAAGCCCAGAGAATATTCCCTTTTAATCTAATCCCTAGTTTTAATAACGACGCGTCTTTATCCGTCTTTATCCCTCCCCTTATCTCTGCAACTCCTCCCGTAACTTCTTCGTCTTCTTCCTCTTTCAACTTCCCAACCAATTACAGCTTTAGAATCCAGCCATCAAAATCCAGATATGAAGATACCATCCTTCTTAGTTCGACTTTCTCATCTCAGGTAACCTTCTCCTCAGATCATTAGGAGTAGATCTGTACTTTTAGGTTATCTTTTTAATCTTTCTAATGTTAGGATTTGGGTAGGAATATCATAGATCTGTTCATCTGAATATTTTTATCACATCTTCTTTGTCAGATTGGTATTAGGATTGTGATCGAGCGCCCCAGTAATCTCGGATTGGATATTGGTTATGATCTATTGCATTTTCTTCAACCCCAATGAAAGGCAAGTATCTAAACATAATTTGTGAATTTAATACATGTGCTTCTCGTTGATTCCAGTTTGGTGCATATAGAAACCCTTTTAATGCCCTTTTGATAATGTTAATTATTTTTGTGATGAGATCGGAGATCGGAGATCATCCATGGATTTTCTTATTATTTTTTTTTTAGCATTACTGTTGGCCCAAAGAGGATCGGATCTGTCACACAGTTCCCAGACGCAAATCGTCTTGTTACTGTGTATTGGTTGTGGGCCCAAGTGGACCCCATTGATGATTGATCAAGACAGCAGATCTGGTAGTAGACCCACATGCGACCATAGGGATGAAGGACCCGTGTGAGGTGGGCCTTGTCTGGTCCACCATCCAACAACCCAAAGGTGACTGACGGCATGAAAAAAAAATAGGGAGAAATTCCGTTTTTGGGGCTGTGGGGCCCAGGTGGGCCACCGATCGCAAATCAGATCCCTACATCTTCTAGAGGGGATTTGGGCGACCCTGTTGGTGAGGGCTGATAGTGGACCTTTGATTAGTGGGCCGCCATCCGAAGTGCACAGAGCTGGGACGCTGGACTACTCCATTACAGAAATCGTTCTGTGATGAGAAGAAAAGGAAGGTGGTGATGACGTGGCTGGTTAAGTTAAAAAGGATGATGGGAGGTGACATGTGTGGAATTTGAGATAAAGATGGTAACGCGGGTTACCATGGGGATGAGAGAAATAAGGTGATGACAGCACAAGTACTACATGCCTTTTTGTTTTAACTTATGGTCCTTTATATTTTTGAATTTAGAAAAAAAACCTTTTGTAGCTCTAATGAACCCATTTGATTCTTAAAATTTATATTCTTGGTAATACACTAAGTTGAGACCCTAAGCTTTCTAAAATTATAAACTAAAGTCATTTATCTTTATCAATTTGCAAATTAAATATTAAATGTTATATTTGATTTTAATGTGTCAAAATTATAATTTTGGACCTTATTAATCAGATCATTAGACCGAGTAAATACCATCCAGGCAAACTGTATCTTACTAACGTGGGGTTTAATACCTGGTATGACCTCGGGCAAATCCTAATGGATTCGAGTTCAACTCATCTCTATTGAAAAACCCTTAATTGAGTCTATGCACCATTAATGAAAAGGTATGCGTTGATCTTATATTTATTAGAGATTCCTGTGATTGTTGGGTGCGAAACCTTATGTTTGACCTTAGGATCGATTTGTATCTATGTCTTAACCTTTGCATGCATTATATATGTTGGTTTAGGATGTGTATTCCTTTAGATGCATACCCTATTGTGTTATGGACTATAAAGTGGCTTAGCAAATTTTATATAACGATTCGATTATGATATGGTTTGTGAAATGGCCAGCACTTTACTTTGGCTTAGGACTCTTGTGTCAGAGCTTTATTATTCAGGTCTATTATACTTATATGTTTATGTTTTTGTGGGTCATTTGTGGATGACTGCAGATCGATATGTGGACGGTTGATCACCGATGTGTCCGAATCACTTATAATCCGCTTTGAATGTGAACAGATTATCCTGACTTGTTTTATTTGATCGGTTTATGACCACCGACGATGTGGATGAGCTTTCCCAATTTATTTAGGGCTGACCACCCACAACGGGGACACTTGTCTTCATGTGAATTATATTACTCCATTTGTTTTATTTGAATTTATGTCATACGTTTATTCGTGTTATATCTTTGTCTTTACTCTTATATGATCTCACTTATCTTTACTCATCTTGTTATCGTATTTAATTTCGAATTATGATTATGTACTTACTATTTACCTTGTAATATTTGGTGTATAGGTACCGAGCCCTACTTTACTGAGGAAATGGAGGAGGATCAAACGTTTCAAACGTTTGAGCCAACTAATGAGCCCGAGTGGGATGCCGGAGATGGTTTTGGAGCCGTCTGAGCCAGCACGAGAGAGAACGTCACCTTAGAATTATTTTAAATAAACTTTCTTTTAGTGTTTAGACCTCTTTTAGAAATTATTTAATTCATTCTGCAACTTGAATTATTAATGTTTATCTGATTTTTCTGTTGGATTTCATTTACGAACGTTTGATACCAATTGAATAAAGCTTCCGTTGCATTTAATGAAATTTATTTTGACTCACCACAGATTGAAATTTTATGTGGGTCCACTTTTGGAAGCCTGTGTTGTATTAAACACATGAATTTGAATTTAAATTTTAATTTTTCACGTTTTTCTCAATTCTTATTTTGAGGACGTGACAGGGGGGGTTTATGAGCTTTAAATGCATTAATTACATTAATGCTCCATAATGGAAGGAGTTACATGTTGTTAAACTTGTATTTTTGTAACTCATTTTTCTTGGATTTGGATTGGCCATTGAAGAATAATAGGCCTTTATTTGCATTTAAACTCCATGATGGGAGGAGTTACATAGTTTAATGCCATAATTGTGTTTGACTTGTAACCCTCATTCCTTGGATTATAATTGGGACGTCCATAATAATGGGCAATTAACCACATTAACTTGTCATGAAAATGGGTCATTAATTACATTAAATGGCCGCCGAAGTACTTGAAGGGTCGCGAGCCGCGCTGCGTCTTTTGGGATTCTACCCGCGACGTAGGAAACCTTGATCATCGATGGACTTTTCATGCCGATTGCGATTGTTGTTGGATAATCATGCAATTTCAGACATTTATTGCTATCAATGGGCCAGTATCATCTGTCATATCGATTTCTCGATAGGTCAAATAGAAAGTGTGCTTTCTTGGTTGGTCGGTTGGCGGTTTTGATGTGTCCAATAACGAGCCCATGATCTCGATGGCAAATTCGTGGTGTTGTTAAAGATTGACGGATTTCGTGCCCCGAAAATCAGATTTTTAGAAAATCGCAGAGGCTAATCAGCTTGAAATGCGAAAAGGGACCCAAAAATGTGTCCGAAAATCCGGCGACCATGGGCCAGGATTGCCGCGACCATGGGCCCACTTGGTCCCTTTTTCTGGTTTTTTCTGATTTTTTTTCTTTAGCATATTTTTCTTGGTATTTTTATACAGTTTATTGCATGATTTACCTATAGAGCACTTGATGAGAAGCCTTGCAAAACAGAAAGAAATGTTTCTGAATTTTCGGGAAAGCTGAAGATTTTGTCACGTAGGGGCGCCGATTTGTTGTCAGAAGTCAGAACTAGGTCAAACGATATCGGAATGACCTGATGTTTGAGGTGAAGCTTTATGGGAAAGAAATAAGACCAATCATAAGTTTTTGTTTGAGTTTTGAAGCTGTATGGGGTCCTGTCGCCGATAGACTTGATTTTATTGCGAAGAAGCTGTCGCCCTTTGATATATGGTCAAACGATGTCCAAGACCTGAAATTTAATATGTAGCCTCTTGGAATCATTATAAAATGATCCATGAACTCCGATTTACAAATTCATGGTCCCAAGGGGCTCCGTTGCTGAGAGACCTTATTTAGCTCCCGAATTAAAGTTTGGACAAATTTTGTCGAAATGACCTGAAACTTGACATGTAGCCCCTTGAAAGTATTTTGAGACCATGCATGTGCTTTGTTTGATGAGTGATGACCTCAGTGATTTCTGCCACCAAGAGGCTTGGTTTTGTTGTTTGAGGGTTGATGTTGGGTCAAATATTGTCGGTTTAACCTGAAATTTGGCATAGAGCCTCTTGGAAGTGTTTTAAAACCATCCATAGGCTCTGACTGAAAATTTGAAGTCTCCGATGCTGTTGTAGCCTGGAGGGTTGACTTTGCTGCCTTGAGAATGTAGCCTTTTGCATTTTGGACCAAATGGTGTCGGAATGGCTTGGAATTTGATGTAGAGCCTTCTTGTGGCATTTTGAGGCCAATTGTGTGCTCTTTTTTGTGAAAAAAGATTTCTAGTTTCACCGCCACCGGGAGCTCCTATTTAGCTGCTAGAAGAGTGAAGTAGGTCAAATGATGTCAAAATGACCTAAAACTTCGTGTGTACTTTTCTTATGACTGTTTTGAATGATCTTGAAGTTTCAATATGGTTCTGACATGACCTAATGCTTGAAGTAGCATTGCCGATTGTGATCGGATACGGCTTCATGTAACTTTTTTATATTTGAAAGGGTATGAAAAGCCAAAGTGATATTTTTTGTGTCAACAAAAGGCTGAGTTGTCAATAAGCTGAGCTTGAGTTCCTTTATGGCCATAGTTTTGAAGGTTGGGCCAAAACTATATGTACAAATTATTAATTCTTTTGCACTCAAACTCATCCCATTAATCACCCTGGATGAAGGGATGAAGAATGAAAGGCCAAGGGTTGAGATCTAGAAGAGATCACCGAACTCCTACAAAATAATTTCATAAGGTTTGTTTAGCAATCATTTCTTATATTTTGATGGTCTCTTATAAATCCTCTCTGCCTTCAAATGTTCAAAGCTACTTGAGAAAAGCCGACTTTTAAGGGCCCATCTGTTTACTTGCGTACTGAATTTGTAGAAATTCTAGACATTTCTTCTTATAGAGGGGTTTAGAGGAAAGGATTATTGGTGGAAATTAACAAATGACAATCAAAGAATCTCCCATTTAGTTTGAAAGTAGGACACAATTACTTGGTCTTTCAATCTCCATCTCCACCTTATATCCTTCGTTCATCTTCCAATACAATCCACATTACAATTTTTTATGAATTTGATCCCAACAATCCAAAAACTGCAAATAGGTCCTAAACAAAACTCTTTACAATTCAATAGCCTTGCTTTCGCTATTTTGTTTTCCCTAATTTATCATGAAGAAACTTAGAGAGTAAGCTGGCCCTTAGGAGCTCGATCCTTGAGCCTCTCCCATACTAAGACTACACTAACCATTGCACCAAGTGCTGTATCACAGACATAGTGAAATCGAACAAACTTATTCATGCGATACTTGTGCCTCACACGCATGCAAGAGAGATAAGATGGCAAAGTGAGCACTTGAGAGAAAAAGAACTCGTCACTTAGTTCTCGAGAATGGCTACAAATGAGAGAAGCCACCCCTGTGTAAGCCACCCCTGTGTAGAGGCCTCACACAATGAGCGGTCAGGAATGCATACCATGGTTCTAAATTCTGCTCAACACCGGGTCGACTCGCCTGAGTCAACTCAGTGTCGGCCTTATCCGAAATGAATCAGACTCGGGCACAAGTAAAATGATGTGCCAGATCCGTAACTCTTATTTTAAAACATATATCACACTCATTAATAATTTTCAACACATTAATGATGTGCCAGATCAGTAAAATGATGTGGCAGTAGCTCACTGGTGAAAACGTACATGAGACTTATTGTTTGTTGTCCGCATAAATTCGAAAGCTAGCAGTGGACTGAAATTTTTTTTTTTTTTTTCACTTTCTAGGAGATTTTACATATGAAGGCTCTGTTTTCACATATTCTCACAAAAACTTGGTCACTATTCTTCCTGTACATGATTTCAAAACCCCACATTTGAATTTTTTTTTTTTTTTTTTTTCACTTTCCAAGAGATTTTTACATATAGGTCCCTTTAGTTTCATATATTCTCAAGAAATACCATTTTATTTTGTGTTTCTATATTCAAATCTCCCTTACTCATAGTCACATTGAACAAAAATTAATTAGGCCATTAATTCTTTATTTTATACCATTTTGTCTTTAAAAAGAAACTAAGTGATTTTTTCCTGGAGATAAAAAGATAAATTCGCCCTTTAAACTTTAAGTATAAAAAAATTAAAGCCTAGGATCATTTGAATATTCCTAAGCCACTTTCAATTGATATGCTTCCTTAGTCTTTATATATCTAGGTGGGCCTCATTGAGTTTTTATCATTCAGAGTTCATCCATTTCAATTATCACAACAGGTATGTGGGCCCTATCTCATTAGTCTTCGCATCACGCATGTGGGCCATACCTATTTCAAGGTTTTACTAGATTTTTTTTTTGTTTATCAAAAAGTTACAGAGTCTTCGGTAGAAAGATGAAGGCGAGAATTTTATTGATTTATGTGATGTCCTATGGTTATAGGATATATCATAGTTCGATATCCTACATCCGTAAGATATCGCAAGATTAAGGGTAAAATCGTCACGTTCAAACCGTCTATTCTTGTAAGAACATTTCTGCGGGAATTTTATATTTTTCAACGGTTTTAAAATAATTGTAGGGAATAAGAGCATTCGTACGATCATTATCCCTATATTAATATCTATTTACCCAATGAGCCACATGACCCATTTAGCCTCTGGGCCACATGTCTCAATTTCTTAGCGTCAAGGTCCAACAACTCCACACGTTGGATCAATAAATAATCTTCTCTTCAAGCTATTTATTAATGTTTGTCGAAATAAACTATAATCTTAACTATAAATAGATTGTTCCTTGCTATTAACAATTTAATCTTACCTCTCACCCATCATGTGAGGAATAATCTTGGAAAGTAAGTTTAAAACTCAAATTCATATAGAAAATTCAATAAAATTATAATTCGCACCGTGGACTCTACTGCACAAACAAAAAACTTGGAGTAAGTTGGAAGTTGAAACCAGAACAAAAGAAAAGAAAAAAAAGACCAACATCTATTCAAAGGTGTATAAGTTATAATAAGAATTACATAAAAATAAAAGAAGGCACTAAATGACGACAACTACTCGTCAACACGCATTTCTACGCAGCTGTCGTTCATACTTCCAACCATTTTCTCTCCTCTCCATATTTTCCTTCCCACGGTAGAAACCGTTGCATCCACTCACTCTCCCTCCCTAGATTAATTTACCACTTCTCTCTCTCCCTCTCTACCTCTCTCTCTCGATGGATAATAAACGTCGAAGGAAGGAGGCCAAGGCCTCTACAAATGATTCAGAAGGTTGGTTTTCTCTTACATCACTTTTTCTATGCTTGAATCGTGATTTCACTTGGGATCTTCTCATCAAAAGGCCATATGGGTTGTTTTTCTTCTTTCTTGCAGAGGTTAGTAGCATCGAGTGGGAACTCATTAAAATGACAGATCAAGAAGAAGATCTCATCTATAGAATGTATAGGCTTGTGGGTGACAGGTAAACTTTCTTTTTCTGTTTAAAACAATGCATTGGCACTTGTGTGTTTTGATTGTGTTTTTGATATAAATGTTCTCAATGCACAATGATTTTCACTCACAGATTGGGTTGGGTTGTGTTTGCCTTGGGGGTGTATTCGCAGAAAATAAAGCACTTCCATGAAAATATAAAATCTGTTGTTTGGGTGTATTCACAATCCAAACTCTTGATAATCTTTCATTTTTCTTTTCTCAAGAAAATAAAATTCCACACCCACACGCATTGTGTAGTATGAAGGAGGGGAAGGCCTGGCCAGGTCTAATTAATGTCCTGAGCCCAGGCCCAGTTTTTTTATGACGGTAAAGAGAGGAGAGAGAGCTCCAATAGCAAAACCTGAAAGAGCAGAAAAATTAAATTAAGCAAACGAAAGGACACCACCCCAGACCCCAGTCCCCAAATTTACAGAAACCAAGAAAGAAAGAAGGAAAACTAGTTTTCGGCTTTTTCATAAAATTGACACCTGTTGACGAGGCACATCCCAAGGCCAGAAGGTCTGGACTGTGTTTGTCACACTAAGCTGTTTTGTAGCAGAATGGGTTGGGATTTCTGACAAGGAAAAGATCACATTCGAAATCGGTTGTAGGTTCTCGGCATTCTTTAATATAATTGTTTTTCCTATTTTTGGTAAAAGAATATGTTAGTATTATGCACAACTCTTTGATTTTTTTTCTATTTTTGGTAAAAGGATATTGCAGATGCTCTTTTTTCTAGTTCTTGTCATGTTTATCCTTGTTATAGTTTGATTGAGTTACTAAACCCATGCTTAAGGGGAGAATCCCATGCCGAGGTTAATATATTTGGGAAATTCCTTAGAGAATAAAAACCCAATAGGGGGATGTTTGTGATTGCTTATGAGTTCATTGGTCTGCATTCAAAATAAACCCATTCCTCCGGGGCGCCTTACATCTGTTTGTTCTATTCAACTTCTTTTTATGGATTATTCTTCTACCAAAATGATGTGTTACGCCTGTTCCTTTACTGGAGTTAGAGAATTTTAAACTTTTTAGGTAGGGTGAAATTCCTAAATACTTCCTTATATTTAAGCTTTTGGAGATTTTATCATAAAGCAAGGAGCTGAATGTTCTAAATTTCCAAACATCATTTGAGATATTTTTAGTGGTTGGAATTTTAAAATACTTGTAATAAATATTATATTTATATATGTTAAAAAAATGAAATGTCACATCATATTCTAAAAACCCTCACATCATAATTTCTTCCACATAAATACTAAAAGTTTGTAGTAAATAATTTCTTATTCAATTGGGTTGAAATGATTAAAATTGGAGCATGGGGCGCTATGATCCTTGCAGTGGATGGGATGTAGGTTTGGTAAGCTGATAGTCTTTTAGGCTCTTAGCTTCCACCTCAGTGGAGTCAAGTCAATTGGGCCGTAGGGGAGTCAAGTCAATTGGGCCATTGATAAGAGTCTTCTTGGTAAAGACAAAACAAAGGTATGGGCACAGGTGTAGGGAATATGTAAAATATATCTTTCTGGCTATTATAATATTTTTGTAGAGAGATTTTTCCCTAACAAGGTCGCACCATTTTTCAAAATAACAATGAAAATTGAACAAGTTGCGAAACAGTACTGATAGAAGAAGAAAAAAATTAAAGAACTGTTTTTAGAACTAACTTTTCAACATATACATATTCTTTTTCTATTCTTTTATATTTTTATGTCTAAACTCCAGTCAAACCTTCATTGGTGTCAGAACAAATCTGGAAATTTTCTTTTTAACTTCCTTGAATTTGCCTCTACTTCCTTTGTACAATATAACTGCAAAAAGCGCCCATCAGCTGAACTTTTTTGGTTAGCCCACTGATCGTTCCCCATTTTATCCCGCAGATGTGGTTTTATTTCCAACTTTTTCTTCTTCCCCAGTCAATGAGTCCGCACTTTACAAGTACAATAAAAGTAAAGTAAAATGTCAATTTTTTAGACTAGATGTCATATCAAATGCATTTTATTCAAAATTCCTCCCATCTTTTACATATTAAAAGTCAAAAAGCAATTATCTTTATCCACTAAAATACCAAAAAACCTCCATTTTTTCCTATAAAAAGTAAAAAAATTTCATAACAAACAATTAAAAATAAAATACCATATAACTTACTTATTTTTTATTCTTTCTTCAAAATCAATTTTACTTCACTTGACTCAATTATTAGAGTTACCAAACTGGCCCTACGACACTTTGAAAGAACGGAGCCACTTAGTATGAATTCAATACTAAGTAAATAGATCAAAAAAGGTTTTTTGGGTTAGGTTGTCCTACTAGGAGTGATACCCTCAATTTGAGGGGTCAGGACGTGTGTAATATCGAGGTGCCAACACCACTCAACTATAAGTGTGTTTGCAAGTAAATAGATCTTATGGACCCGTTTATTTGCATGGAGCCAAATTCTAATAAATGTATTTCTAAAGTTGCTAAAATAGAAGAAGTAAAAGTAAAATAATCTATAAGACATTCAAATAATCTTCCCCTCAATGATAAATAAATTAAGGGGAGATGGAAAATGAAAACCATCTCCTCACATCTTTTGTACATACTGCACACTCAAAAATCCAATCCCACGAAAGTGAGTGTCTCATTTATATCCTAAATTGTCTTTTTTCTAAAAAAAAAAGAAAAGGATTTACTACTTTGAGGGGTGTCATGGTTCAGTTAACCGTTTGTTTTGGGAAAATCTTTAATCGATCTGTATTTTACGGTTTTCAGTTTTTAAAAACCGTTATCGTATCCTAAAAAATGGCTAAAAACCGAGCCGAGGTTGACCGTATTAGATGGTTCGGTTACAGTTAATTGTTATTTAAAAAAAAAAACCCATCTTTGCCCTTTGACTATACATGCAAAACTATACTATTATTTTTCACGAAAATAAACATAACTAAAAATCTAAAATCATACTACAAAAAATCTAGGCCCTTTAAGTTTTTTTTTTTTTTTTTTTTTAGTGTAACAGTTCGGTTAACCGTGTTTTTTGTGAAAATGGCTAACCGAACCGTATTTTGCGGTTTGGTTCGGTTCATAACCATGAGTTGAGACTGAAAACCGTAACTAAACCGTGAAACACAGTTTTCTGATTTTAATAACCGTAACCGTAACCAAATCATGAGACACAATTATTAACAGTCTAGTCGGGTCGGTTTGATCGATCAGATGATTTTTCCATTTTTTTACACCTAGTTCTTGACCTTAAACTTTTCATCCCACACGTCTCTAATGTTTCTTTGTCGGAGCTTATTTTATCAAGAATTGCTAAAAATTTAATACCAAACAAACATGAGTAACTGTAGTAAATAAGAGATAATTAGCGAAAGGTCCCCTCATAGAGGTCTTGTAAGGCCTCTAGTCCATCAATTTTTCCTTTAAGGCCTATAGTCCATGCAATTTGGACATATTTCGGTGAGAGGTCTCTGGATACGTTACCTCATGGAGAGGGGTTCCTAGACATGCCACGTCATACATTTTCATGACTGATTTGCCCTTTCAACTGATTAGGCATAAATTCAAAATTTTGAAATTTTAAATCTTCCATTCTACCTCTTCTTTTTCTTCAACCCGGTGTCTTGGGTCGTCGGATTGGATCTCAAAGAGGCTAAGATCATATCGACTGCTTCATCAGAGAAGCAGAGAGCAAGAGATCGTTTGATCTCGAGAGGGCCATACAAATAAGAGATATAGTCGATCTAGACCGTGTGTGTTATGAAGAGATCTCAGAGGCTTGGAGAAGATCGAGAGGGTTCTCGGGCTGATTGATCGGTGGGCCACACTGAGGCTTTTGTGATTCAAGGTTTGCATAATGGAAGGACCATTGTAGTTGGGTTCTGTGATTTCGGATTGTAGATCGGAATAGAAGATCTATGTTCGTCGTTGACAGAGAAGGAGATCGAATATCGAAGAGGACCCGGATGCTAATTGCATAATCTATTGAGATAGGACCAGAAGATCATAGAAGACAAAGGATCTCTGTCAGTTCTCTTCGCAGGAGGAGATCGAAGGTGCTCCGGATTCAGTCTCCCCACATCGGAGATGAAAAGAAATCTGTCGTTTGTTTTTTATAGTGCTCGGAGAAGTTAGAAACAAAGGTTGTAGGCTCATCGGGTTCACCGTTGCTGGAGTAAAGGCGCATTGTTGGCACGGCCATAGGCCGTCTCCGTCGCCACTACTAACCTCCCCGATGTCGTGCCATCGTTGGAAAAAAGAGCAAGGTAGCATGGCTATCTTCTTCTTTTAGTTGCAGAGATAGTAGCCAAGTTGTGTCTGGGGAAGGAGACCTGGGCAACCCAGGCCAGGCTGATTACAGGTACAGGTTTGGGTCAGGTTGACTTGATACACAGCATTACCCAGTTCCAGCCACAGCAGCAGTCCAAGTGATCTCATCAAGCGATCATAGTGATGGGGGTTTGATCGATTGAGAAGAAAGAGGGCATGTTGGTCTCGTTGTAGCCACCACTGTAGTTTTCTTATCGTTGTCGATCGTAGTCGACGGTGCTGCGCCATCATAACACCGCTAGAGAAGGAAGGCATCAGAGCTGTTATATCGTTTTTGACAAATCTATATGAGTTTTTGTGAAATTTATATAAGTTTTTGTCAAGTTTATCTAAGTTTTTAACAAAATTATATGAGTTTCTGTCAAATTTATTTGAGTTTTGTGCAAATTTATCTGAGTTTTGAAATAAATTTATTTGAGTTCTAGATAAATTTATCTGAGTTTTTAGCAAATTTATTTTAGTTCTATAACAAATTTATCTGAGTTCTGGACAAATCGAACTGAGTTTCTTGCAAATTTTTTTGAGTTTTTGGCAAATTTTTCTGAAATTTGGGAAATTGGTTTATCTTTGTTTTGATAAATGTATTTGCGTTTTTTTTTTAATTTATTTGCATTTTTTAATTTTATTTAAGTCTTTTGAAATTTATTTTCTTTTTTGAAATTTATTTACATTTTTTGACATTTATTTGGATCTTTTGAAATTGATGTTCATCAATTGGAATTTATTTATATTTTTTGAAATTTATTTGGATCTTTTGAAATGTATTTGCGTCTTTTTAAATTGATTTTCATCTTTTGAAATTTAATTATATTTTTTAAAATTTATTTGAATCTTTTAAAATTTATTTGCGTCTTTTTAAATTTTTCTGCATTCTTTTGAAATTTACTGCGTTTTTTAAATTTTATTTGCTTTCTTTCGAGTTTATTTGTATTTTTTGAATTTATTTGTATTTTTAAATTATATTTACGTATTTTGAAATTTATTTCCGTCTTTTGAAATTTGTTTGGATCTTTTGAAATTTATTTACATTTGTTGGAATTTATTTGGCCTTTGCATTTTTTTTAAATTTATTGTGTTTTTTAAAATTTATTTGCATTATTTTGAATTTTATTTGTGTGTGTTTAGAATTTATTTGAAAATCTCATTAAATGGTAGTTGTCCATTACTAATGGGATATTTCACCAATCATATAATATTTCACCAATCACCTTTAGAGGACTTTTAGCTGTATGATTTATTTTTTTAAATATCATTTACAATAAAATTGTATTTGGAGGGAAACGCCCCTAAATAAGGTGCTCCTATGAGACTCTCATCAAATTTTTGAGAGATGGATAAAAGCTCTCACTTTCATATCTACTCTTATCAACTTAAATGCACCGACCCGAATTTAAATATGAGGCCCCACCCATTTCTCACCTACGAGAGTTTCTCTCACCAAAGTATCTGTCCCTAAATAAAATCCACTATAGGATCTGACAGCTTAAAATCACAGCCTCATTAAATTCGACGCCAGAGAGACGGCGATCTTAGCGACGTGCATTTCAAAGGCGGCCCCACTTAAGTATTTGTTGAACTAGACGAGACAACTCTCTTTAATACTGGGCCCTATATTCCGGTATTGCATCCAAGTCCTTCTGCACAATAGATTATGCATCCAAGACAACTCTCTTTAATACTGGGCCCTATACCCAACAGAGGACTTTTCGACAAAGAAAAAACCTTCAGCGTCCGAAGATCACAATTTCCAATTATATCAGTCCCTTGATCATTTAAGATGCTGATTTCACACAATCACAGGTGGGCCATGGGACCTGCAGAGTTAGGCTGTAGGTAGCTGGGAAGCACGGCTCCCTGGCTTTTCGCCGTACTACGACTCTGTTTGTTTGGTTGATTGGTATAATTTCGTCGGTCTCACTGTAGAGGGTGCATTTAATATTCAGGCTTTTGTTTAGTTTTCTTTTTGACATTTTGTTCTGACTTCAGATTGCTCTGGTGCGATTATATTTAAGAATGGTGCAGTTTGGCTATTGAATGCTGAGGGTTGGTACATAGGTCTTTAGAATGACTTTCATTTTGACTCTTTTTTTTTTTTTTTTAATTATAATACTTACAAGAAAGCTTCAAATTAGTGTTCCTTGGACTAGTATTAGAAAAAGGGTTTAACAGATCAAATGATCACAGACATCGATCCTCTAGGTAATGTATTTTAGTATGGTATTTAAATAGGACTTTGCCGTGGATTGGTGCATCGTTATCCACTATTGAATTGAAATTTAGATGAGTTATTCTTTCTAAAACTATTAAACTTCAGGAGATAAACGTGTTATGATGATCTAATCATGCACGTCCTTGGTCTCATTATATCTTTCATTCTTCCATTTCCAATTTATATTGTATTGTATTGCAATTCAAGTAATACTTTTGTTATAGTAATTCATCTATCAATAAAATCTTGTTAGAAAGAATTAATCAACCGATAAAAATCTCTTAACATTCTATTATCAAAGTGGAACTCATTATCCCTTCGAGTTTGTAATTTATGATATGATAAAAGTAAGATCCAGATTTTTCTTAGAAACAAAACTATCATTAAATAATTTGTATATTTAGAGCTATAAGTAGTTTGGATAATCTCAAAGGGTTGGCCGAGTGGTTAGGACCATGATTCCTCCCTCTTACGGAGTTATAGGTCTTGGTATCAACCCCCGGTTCCTCTGGGCCCGGAGGGATTAGTCCGGCCCAATAGGTTGGATACCTTCCGATAGTAAAAAAATAAAATAAAATAAAATAAAAGTAGTCTGGACGCTAAACAAGGCCCAAGTGTCCATTAGACCTAAACCATAGCTCTTGGCTCATGCTAAAATAATTTCTGTTCGATGGTTAGTTGGCGAAGGGGGTTCTTAATCTACGGTAATCTTGAAATGAACATGTAAGATAATTTACACTGCCAATCAGTAGTTTATTCAAGCATGAGTTTACTGATGAAACTTGCAATGATTTACAGGTGGGCTTTAATAGCTGGTCGGATCCCTGGCAGGAAACCGGTGGAAATAGAGAGATTTTGGATAATGAGACATAGGGAAGGATTTGAGGAGAAGAGAAAAAGCTCAAATGCATCAAACTCTTTTCTTTACTGATGCCGTTCATTGGAGTTTGAAGATATCTTCTCTGCCTCTGTCTCTCAATTTTCATGTCTTTCCTTTCAGTTCCCTCCTTTCCTATCATCCTACTAGGTACTTGGTTTTCACGAGTAGACGAGGGCAGTGTACGGACTATTAAAATGCCCTAACTTCAATCTAGTGTTTCCGTGTTTTTTTTTCAATCGGTCCCTGTTGCAAGTTGTATATCTTTTGAAAACCATTATTCTCTCTCTCTCTCTCTCTCTCTCTCTCTCTCAAATCTGTATGTTGGGGCAAGTATTCATATATCTAAGTTGCGCATATCACCCAAATATAAATATTGAGGCATCGCTCGGAAAAAAAGAAAATCACTTCCATTAAAGTAATAACAACTATTAAATTAAGGGAAACTTTCAAAAAAGTTATAAGACTTTTAGCCTTTTTTGTTTTTTTAAATATATGATAAATTTGATAATCCAAGATAGCATAAAGTTTTTCGTAGTTTTTTCAATCGAGTCCTTTTTTATGCTTTCTCTTCATCGCTGTGACTTTTCTCAAAAAAAAAGGCAAAAACACCATTATGAAAACATTCAAAGAGGGTTCTTGTTTGTTGAAAATTTTTAAAAACTATATTAACTTCCGGCTCATTTTCAAAAAAATATAACCGAAATTGAAATATTCAAAATAGGATAAAACTTTTCATAGTTTTTTCAATCAAGTCTTCTCTAGTAGTATCTCTCCAATCACAGTACAACCGATATGTTTCATCATGTTTAAAAGGAGAAATTTCAAATAAAGCCATAAGTTTTTGCCTTACTTAAAAAAAGGACATAAGTTTCAAAAAATTTCAAATTAGGGTCTAGTTTTTCTAGTAGGTATTCAATTAAGGACAATTAATCATTTAAAGTTATTTTCTGATGATTTTTCTGTCTTATTTTTTAAAATATCCAAATTCTCCTTCATTCAAAACCGTAATATGCTTCTAGTAGCCACTACATGCTACCAATCACTTTGAGGGTGTTAAACCCAAGAAAAAAAAAATGAAAGAAGTAAATGTGAGTTTTATTTTAATGAAGGGCATTGAGCATTTTTGAAAACTTAGGAAAAAAGTCGTCAGACAATAAATAACTTTAAATGGCCAGCCTATTGTTCTTAATTGAGTACTTATTTGAAAACATTAGGCACTAATTTAAAAACTTATGTAATTTTTTTAATAAAGCAAAAACTTAACATTACTTGAAAATCTTCCATGAAAAAAGAAGAAGAAGAGAATCCATAAAAATTATAGACAGATACTACCAAAATCAGAGCAACAATAGGGAAACATGAAATCTAAAGAGAATAAAAGACAACATTGGATCCCATCCCAAGCGGGACAGGAGTCATCTAGAACTGCCCATTTTTTTGTTTTTCTTTTTGCACCTCAGCTGTTAGGCATGGTCATGTCAAGTTAAACTCAACCTGCTCTGCTGCAGACCAGCTCACTGCCACATTTGAAACGTTAGTTTTTTCCCTGGGCGGTCATGTGATGATGAAATTCTTGAAGCTGACTGACAATTGCCCAGCTAAGTAAGTGCCCATTTTACAAGGCGAAGATGAGCAGCAGTCAACCCCGCAGAGGTTGGCAATGATCATGTCTGAGGAAGGGAGGTACTGAGCTTAAAACGCACCCTTTGATAAATTTACTTCAATAGCGAAGTATGCTGAATGATAATGTCAAAAAGACAATAAAGTTTCATATTTCAAAAATTACCTTTTCTTTTAACAAAGCAAATGTTAAAAGAGTTACATTTCCACCCATGATAAAAAAAAAAGGGGATATTTATTTTAAAATTCCCCTTAAATAGGGTAATTGCAACTAATGACCCTAAATTTTTATAATGATGGCTAAGGACCTCCAGCCCAGAAATCCAATATTTTATTCCATCTTTGTCCTTGATTAGTTGATGTCAACATAACCCTAAACAACCCTATTTAACGAAACAGTCCTCTGCTTGTTCCTCAAGTCAGGCGAACGATGAGATCCAATCTGTAATGATAATCTCCTTTGGAAACGACTGGCCCACCTTTGATCGTCTTCAAACATTGATTGGCAGCGGCTGTGAGGTCTTCTTTGGTCGTGCAGTATGCGAGGTGAGCGGGACGGGGAAAAAGGAGGGATGGAAGAAGAAGAAGAAGAAGAGTAGAAGGAAGAGGAAGATGAGAAAGAAAGAAAAGGAAAAGAAAAAAAGGGGGTGGGCTGTGTGTGCGCAGACGATAGAGGCATAGTAGCAATAGGGGTTGCGGTGATTAGGGGATGGCGAGGGGGATGAGTCTGGGTAGAGAAGAAGAAAAGGGGTGGAAGAAGAAGAAGGAGAAAAAAAGGAAGAAAGGGAAGAGGGAGAGGAAAGAAGGAAGAAAGAAGGAAGGAGGAGGAGGGGAGCGATGCAGTGGCACAGATGGGTTCTGGCGAGATGATACAAGGAGCAGCATCAGAGGAATGACAACAACGCCATGCGCACAAGGAGCTATGTTGGGCTTTGTGTGGAGCGGCGCCAGGTGCTGCATGTATGGACACAGTGAATGGAATTCCTCCTTTTCGATTCTTGGTAGAGTGGATCCTCCCTATGTGAGTGATCTTCTTTCGCTTCAATGGCCTCACCCTCTTCCTGCATTTCTTTGTGATCTGCGAGTGGGCTCTGTCGTAGGGACGAAGGAAGACAAGAGAGAACGTTTGGACAGAGGGGACTGTGGGATGGGTTATGCACGGGCTAAAGATGTAATGGAGTGTGCGATGGAGAGGATGGTCGTGAGGTGGGTGTGAGTTGCAGGTTCTGCGCAGGGATGGATGGGTGGTGAGAACGGAAGTGAGAGCCTAGGGAGAGGATGTAACCCGCGCATGAATGGGGATAGAGAGGAGAGCTTTTGGAGGATGAGATGTACAGCTTAAGGGGATTTAGGGGAGAGTCCAAAGATCTGAGACTATCCATCCCTTATCTGAGGTATGAATCCTCTCTGCGTCTCTATTCTCGTCTTTTCTGAGACTATTGGTGGCCAGGAAATGATCGAATTCAATCGTCTTCTTCTCTACTTGCAGCGGCCTGGCGACAAGTACCTGGAGCCTATTGAAGACGCATTAATACAAGATAGTTCAAACGATTGTGGATTTTTTGTAATGAGATTTGTAGAGTATGCTATCCTCAATGGAAAAATTGCTTTCACTCAATAGGATATGATGTACAGATTTGTTGTCGAACTCTACATCAAATAACGTGAATTGTATGAGAGAAGGTTGAAATCTTCTGTGCGAGTCAAGTGTTTTGAGTCATGGTTTGAGTGGAGAAGACATTGTTAAAACGTTGAGGACTCTGTATTATGTATAAGTTTGTGTGATTTAGATTCTTTGATAGAATTTTTTTTTAATGTATATGATTTCGAATACACTATTTAGATTGGAAGTGACTTGTTTTGACAATAATGATGAAAATTACCAAACAGGTTGCTAATGAGAAATACAATGCTATTGTGGCACAGCTTCAACAAATGAGAACTTGTAATGTGTAGTTGATGTTGACAAAAATGGAGCTTCTAAATGTAATGTGTATTTTGGAGCTTCTAAATGTAGGTGGAAACAGGTTATTTTTTGTTGTATATGTTGGTGGTGCAAAATTAAAATTGCCAAATAGGTTATTTTATGTTGATGTCGATGAATCTTCTATTGATGTCAACAAATTTACAGGGTCACTCATGGTGTTAACTAGGCGTTTTTATTGATGTCAACACAATTTTATGTTGATGTCGACGAATCTTCTATCGACGTCAACAAATTCACAGGGTCACTCATTGTGCTAACTGGGCGGTTTTGTTAACGTCAACACAATTTTATATTGATGTCGACGAATCTTCGACATCAACAAATTCACAGGTTCAATCATGGTGCTAATTGGGCGTTTTTGTTGACGTCAACACAATTGTATATTGATGTTGATGAATCTTCTGTTGACGTCAACAAATTCACAGGGTCACTCATGCTGTTAACTGAGCATTTTTGTTGACGTCAATACAATTTTATGTTTCTGATGTCGATGAATCTTCTATCGACGTCAACAAATTCACAGGGTCACTGATTGTAATAACTGGGCATTTTTATTGATATCAACACAATTTTATGCTGATGTGACGAATGTTTTGTTGATGTCAACAAATGATACTCATGACAAAATAGGGAACTTGTTATGTTGGTATCAATTAAAAAAAAAAAAGGGCAGCACGGGCAAAAAAAGAGATGGTATGGGCTGGAGGTACTTGGCCGTCATTATAAAAATTTAGGATCCTTAATTGTAATTACCCTATTTAAGGGGATTTTTGAAGTAAATGTCTCTAAAAAAACTATCTATTTTAAAAAATCAAAGTAAAAAAGTTACCTCCTCTTTTTACTGAACAACAAAAATCAATTACATTTTGATTTGACCCCTCTTCTTTATTTATTTCTTAATTTGATCTTTAACTTCAATTCATTTTGAACAGTAAAATCACCAACATGGGGAGTGTATGATATGCGAAAAAAAAAAAAAAAAAAAAAAGAAAATGAAAAGGAAAAAAAAAAAAAAAAAAAAAGATTAGCAGCAGTGAACACGGCCATGTCAATAATCAAAAGGTCATAGTTGACCATGGATCACAAAGGTCCGTTTGCGAAATCTAAGACACATGAACTGGGATTACCAACCCATTGAGGATAAATCTACGTCACTATGGAAGGGCAAGTGGGTTTATTTGTTGCTTGCTTCGGATGTCTGGTGATCCATCAAATTTAACATGACAGTGATTAACCCAGCTCCAAGGGGATTTCGACCCAATGCCCACATGGTAGGACTAGTGTCGAATGAGCCTAAAAACACCAATAGGGAAAATCTTGAATCAAGCATTAAGTTTTTATCTTATTTTTAAAAAGGACACAAGTTTCAAAAGTTTTCAAATTAGTACCTAAGTTTTGCCAGAAGTTTTCAATTAAAGACATTCGTCCATTTAAAGCTTTTTTTCAGGGATTTTTTATCTAAATTTTTAAAAAATACCTAAATTACCATTCATTAAAAAAAGACTCTACTTCACTTCCTTTATATTCCCCTTAATTCTTTCACTCGCATCCTCACAGTGATAAATACACAACCGGCGTTCCGACGATAATCAGCTGCATATAGTGGTTGTCGGAACCATGTCATGCCTTAAAATGAAGTGCAATTTGGGCATTTAAAAAAAAAATTAAGAGGAAAAGTCGCCACAAAGTATCTTTAAATTGTTAGATTTCCTTAATTGAAAACTTACTAGAAAACTTAGGGACCAATTTGAATTTTTTTTGAAACTTGTGTCCTTTTTTAAAATAAGATAAAATTAAACTTAAGGCCTTATTTGAAAATCTCCCATTTCCGATAATATGCCATAACATTTCGGATTGTGTCGGTGCCATTGTTCAACTTTTCTAGTAAAAAAAAGTGGAGCCCATCGCATTAGTTATTCAGTTACATGTTGGTTTATTGTATATTCTAACTCCACTTATAAGAAGTGAATTTTAATTAGTAGTGTTGGGCCCAAAATCGGGTCTCTTACAGAACATTATAAGAATCTTGATTCATGTAGGGCCCAATAAAATTTAGGGGCTCAGGGCCTGCACCTAGATTTGAAAAAACAAATCACGAAATTAGGGCCAGCTGGGACATGTTTGGACTTCAGATACTCAAATTAGCTGCAAACATGCTTCAAAATATACAATATATACACTATAGTTAATATGAAATAATATAGATACATTTTCTTAATATTATACCTTTGAAGATTAGACCAAACTCAAACATTAGGTGCCTGATGCGACCCAAGTAAACCAAAACAGAACCAGAATTGCACTCGGGTATGAAAGCCACGGTTGCGGCTCAGGTCGGGTTTTGGTTTAAGTTTGCCTTCGTGCAGCTCGGGTAGGGCCAGAGTTGATCCAATACTAGAGAGAATCGCCCAAATTACACCCCTAACCTCACCTGGTTACATTATTCCTTCTTCTCTCTTTCTTCTTTCAATTGGGTAGACGATTACAACATAGCTTCCTAACATTCGTGGCTCAATTTAAGGGTTTTTTTTTTTTTTTTTCACGAGCGAAATTTAGATATTGTCACTAGAGTAGTTTGATTTTGGTCAATATATTTTTATTCAACTTTTTTGTAACATTTCCTATGATATCATGGGATAGTCCCATCATGTCATGAGATTTATCAGTTTTGCTATAATACACTTTTTGCAACCAGCAAACTTATTCATTTTTCACAGAACACCCAAAAAAAAAAATATATATTCATTTTTCACATAATACAAAAAATAACATTTTGTGAAAAGTAAATACATTTGACCAACATTTCTCATGTTCCATCATTAAAAAAAAAAAAAGGAAACAAAAAGCTTTTCCTAAGATGCTACCTAAAAGCCATGCACATCATGAGATTAGGATTTATCAGTTTCTGTGACATACACTGTTTTGATGATATCATGGGATCCGGGGGGAAAAAGTACTTTAAGAAAATGTTGACCAAAGTCAAAAGGCTTTGGTGACATTATCCAAACTTCAATCATGAAATTGGGAAAATCGAATTTAAGGAGGACTAATATATCAAAACCCCTCAATTTTTATAATCCTACGCATACATTAAAGAGAGAGAGAGAGAGAGAGAGAGAGAGAGAGAGAGAGAGCGCTTCCTATCATACGTGGCTCGATTTTTATAATCCTAGACATACATGAGAGAGGGAGAGAGGGGAATCAAAGCTTCTTTTTTTTCTTTTATTATTAATCTTCTTCTTCCTTTTCTGTTTATTTTATTTTATTTTTTATGGCATGGATATCCCTAAGGTCTTTAATCCAACAAGACTATATTCTTCCCTCATTTTCAATGCTAAGTTGGACAAGTGGTCCTGAGTGATGCTGCAAATTGAAAGGCCCAGGTCCGTGCCGTGTGTATAATATTAAGGTGCCATGAAAGATCTCCACATGTAGCATTCACTACCCAATGCACCAATCATGCAAGCACTCACTTTAGCTATCCATTTAATATTTACTACGCAATGCAAGGATCATGCATACAATTACTAGGGGTGCTCATGGGCAGCCCGAGCCCGATCCGAGACTAGCTTGCTTAGGATCGGGGCTTGGATATGTAATTAGGGCTTGATTAATAATTGGGCCAATTTTGGATTAAGTGATGGAAAGCTTATAGCCTAGCCCGGCCCAACTTGTGTAAGAAATGCATTTAATTTAATTTAGTTAGTGCTCTAATGCCCACAAAAGTGATGAAAAGCCTGGTTCAAACCAGCCCGATTGATTAAATGGGCGTGCTCAGGCCTAACTTTTATAGCCCGTGTCAAAGTCGGGTCGGGCCTGGATATGCCTTAGCTTGACCCAACCCGCCCATGAACACCCCTAACATTTGGGCATACAACATTTACCATTTACCACCTAATCCAATAATCATGCATACATTTACCCATCACTTATTTATACAACCATGTGTTTAAAATGAGCATTTGCTGCCCAGCCATGCATATACTCCATCCCAACCATTTAGCAATTATAGTGAACAAAAAAGGAGAATGACACCTTACTGGAGTAGTAAGGAGTGACAGTTCTCACCTAGTTGTCCAGGGTGTCACATCCCAAATTCGAATTAACCTACGTTTACCACATCCGGAGACTTGATTTACCCATAAGATAATATTTCCTAGTTATAAAGCAGAACATAGTATATATCGATCTATTTTATTCATAATACTTAAGTTAATAACAGAAAACAAGAATATTTTAATTTACAACTCGACAAAAAGACCAACATAGCTAAGTACAATAGACAGAAAGAAAACTAATCCCATGGTAGCACAACTCATGGAACCCGATGTCTATATGACATCTGCATAAATTAATAAAAATCATAGGGCAACTGACCAAAACACTTGAAACGCCAGAGGTTACATTATATAAACTGGCAAGAGACTAATATGCTAAACAATAACATGATAATCATGATATTTGAGACAAACAACATAAGTCTGAAATAATGTTTCACAATGATAGAAATAACAAGATAGCTGATAAAAAAGATAAATCCGTTAAATCTAAGTAATGCACGTGAAAGTTTAGGGTTTGAGATCTCTAGATTGGTCTACTCAATAAATCAGCCTAAAAGTGTGCAAAAATAATAACTATGCAGCGGAAATAAAATCACAAGCACACACCATAAGGAAATAAAATCACATGCACACACCACAATGACAACAAATTTTGCGTAGAAAACCCTAACTGGGTGAAAAACCATGGACCCGAATTGGATCAGTAATCAAGCAGTATGAATCTCGCAATTACAAGAAACTCAGATTTCCTCTCCAAATATCCTCTACGTAAGGACTGAAGTTACCTTCTGTCGCTTCACACTTCAACGACTTTACACCGCTGATTGCAACAGACTCAATCCCCGTGGTTGACTCCTCAAATCTTCTACGTAAGAAGATGATCTTCTTCTAAGAATGCATAAGAGATTGGCTCTAGAGAACTTGGCAGCACAACTTCTTAATAAATCTCTAAAGAAAAATTCTCTTAATTAAATCTCTAACTAAGAACTTTGAGAGGTGAGGTCTCTGTTTAGAATAGCCATTGAGTCCTTTAAATAACCCTTAGGATGTACTTACGGTTGCCTAACTTGATTAGGATTAAAACAAGTAGTTTGGGCACAATTAGAAAGAAGTTTCTAATTTTCGTAGGACTTTGCCACCTTGTCTCCTCGAACGAACCTTCCATCCGCTCAAGCGGATGAGGTTCTGTCTCAGCGAAAAGAAACTTATGTCAGTGCGTCTGGCTATTCTGTCTCATGTCCGCTCGAGCGGATGATGTGGTCGCTCAAGAGGACCCTATTATGCTTGATACGGGATTTCAACACTTCTATTTCATTCAACTTACTTCTTCTAAGTCCTTCTAGTCTTCTATCTTCAAAGTCATTTTTTAAATAAAGAATACAACTCAATGGACCCCCAGAGTTTTGTCCAACCCATGAATTAACCAATAAACAAAAACCTAACATCATGTATCTGAGATATCAAATTAACTAAAGGGCAATACCGCATTAGCCAACTTGTCTTGGTCTCAATTAAGAGATGATTTAAGAAACAAAATATAATGAGTACCGCGTATAGTAAGAGGTGGTCATAGATTTTATAAAATAAAATATAAAGGTACCAGGAGTATAAATACTCCACAGAGAACAGGACTAAGCTGCTACTACTATGCAGAACAGAACAGTCCAACCTTCACCGCGTCTAGTTCTAAAAGGACCGAACTAAGTGGTGCCAATATCCGAGTGTACTTGTGTACATATATCCACTTTTAAAAAAATACAGATATTCCCTGTAAAACAAAAATATGTATTTGCAATATGCTTAAAATGTACTTATATTCATAACAATATCTGATAATTGATAAATCATGACAAGATATTAATCAAAACATCAATTCACATCCCTAGGCGGCCACTTAACTAAAGGAGTCCTGGACGGATATGATTGAATATATGAGTTTATTATACAAAGTGTTGACACAAAAAATGTCACTATGTCCCTTCAACACCAAAAGCTACATGGAGCCACATCCTGCCACAAATAGGAAGGCGCCACTTCAAGCACCAGATCCTGTCAGAATCAAACAAAAACTGCAAGATCTTTCAAAACAACCAAAAGAGGGGTACACATGGAGTTTCGGGCCATTTCGACGTCATTTGGCCTAACTTCACTCCTCCGACAGCCAGACAGGAGCTCCCGGCAGCGACAATGTCGAAGACTTCAAAACTTTGATTAGAGCCTACGGATGGTGTCAGAATACCTCCAAAAGGCCCCATGCCAAATTTCAAGTCAAACGGACAACGTTTGACCCTTCATCAACTCTCGGGAAGCAAAAAAAGGCCTGCCGGCGGCGGAGCACCCCGGAATCATGGCATCCAAATTGGAGCTAATGGATCATCTCAAAATGACTCCAACAGGTCCCCTGTCAAGTTTTAGGTCAAACGGACATCGTTTGGCCTAGTTTCAAAGCTCGGCATTTTCCTCGAGGTGAAATTAAGGCGAGCATTTACGGGACCGCAAAAGGCTTCAAAACTCAAACCAAAGCCCATGGCTGGTCTTACTTACTGCTCAGGAGGCTCCCTGTCAAATTTCAGGTCAATCGGACATCGGTTGACCGCAAGTTAAAGCTCGGCATTTCTCTCATGACGAAATTAAAGCAAGCATTTGCGGGACCCCGAACGGCTTCAAAATTCAAACCAAAGCCTATGGTTGGTCCTATCTACTATTCAAGAAGCTCCACGTCAAATTTCAGGTCATTCCGACATCGTTTGGCCTAGTTTCAATGCTTGACAAAAAATCGGCAATACCGCACAACAAAGTCTTCGGCTTTCCAGAAAAATAGGAAACTTTGTGCTCCGATTTACGTAGCTTTTCATCGGGTTTTCTTCAAGAGAATCAGGCCAATAAATGAGGGGAAATGTCAGGAAAAATACAGAAGAAAAAAGAATGAAAAAAGATCGAAAAACGGCGAAGAAAAGGCGACCGAACGGCGGCCGAGAAATGGGCCCAAAGCCCATGGTCGCCGGCGACCATGGAATTCCGGCGACCCGAAAATCGCTGGAAGACCCCTTTTTCGGGTCCTTTTCGCGTTTCGAGTTGATTGACCCTTGTGATTTTTCCAAAATCTGATTTTTCATGCATGAAATCCGTCGATCTTCGTCGACATCACGGATTCGCCGCCGAAATCATTGGATGATCATTAGATGCCTCGAAGTCGCCAACCGGCCGACAAAGAAAGCACACTTTCTGCCCGCCTGACCGTGAAATCGACATGACAGATGTTGCCGGCACGTTGACATTAATCAATGTCTGAAATTGCATCGCCATCCAATATCAAACAACATGTGGATCCACCGGCGGTCATCGCAAGAAGAATTCCAAAAGACGCCGCGCGGCCCGCGACTCTTCAAGCGACTTGGTGACCAATTAATAAGGTTAAATGACCCGTTTTATGACAAGTTAATGCGGTTTTTAACTCATTATTTTGGACGGCCCAATCAAAAGCAAGCAAATGGGAGTTACAAGTCAAAGGATTTATGGCATTAAAGCCATGAAACTCCTCCCATGATGGGGATTAAAGGCAATTAAAAGCTCATTATTCTCCATCGGCCAATCAGATTCAAGGAAAAAGGAGTTACAAAACAAATACTTTAAAACTTGTAACTCCTCCCATTATGAGCATTAATGCATTCAATGCTCATAAACCCTCCTAAATGGCTACCAAAGGCCTATAAATAGGAGGGCATTCCAAAGGGAAAAAGACAGACGAAGAACGGAAAAAAATCCAGAGAAATCGCTAGAGAAATTCACCCGAAGTCCGGAAAAATTGCCCAGAAAATCCAGAACTCCTGCAACTCTGCTGCAAGACCACCAAAAGGTGATTGAAGCACCCTTGGGGGGCCACCCCCCCAAGGACCTCCCTTCTTCTACCAACATGGCTAAAACGTGGCTTTTTTCAGCCCGTTTACTTAGCTTTTTATCAGATATAAGACATTCTCTTGGTCTTTGTCCTTTAAAAATCTGAGGTTAAAAAGCCAAGCCAAGAATCCGAGCATCGTGTTCTCATCTGCATGGACGATGGAGGAGCCCATACATGACTCGCGACCGTCGATCTGAACGTGTCCCCACAATCGAATGAGAAGTCAGATTCCTTTTCTTGATTTCTATTATACTTTATTTTTCTTTTAGAGACAAAAATCACAACTCTTGTCTTTCATAATGGATAAGATTTGTAAATCGCCTTTTACGGCAAAATCGCCTTTTACGGCAAACAAATGAAATCGCCTTTCACGGCATATAAAAAAAAAAACCTTTTGTCTATT
>QPKB01000003.1:51437130-51456226 GCA_003546025.1 Camphora micrantha | reverse complement strand
GTCAATGTTGGATTTAGACATTACCTACTGTGGCCTCGTAAAGAATCAAGGTCATTGGACTATCATAGGGTACATCTCCAGGCTATAAAACTAAGTTTAGAAACAAATCAGGAAATTTCTAGTGTGGCCGGTTGACCAGGAGACCGACCAGACATGAACCGTTGTGTGGTCAGTCAACATCATACACCAGGAGGTCGACATCCAATGAAGAAAATCGGGACATAGCACTTCCAGTTGTAGAACACCAACTGTCTGCCATCATGTGTGGTCGGTCGACCGAGAACAAAGGAAAGTAGAACCTGAGTTGCGTGTTTCCTCTGTTTCAATCCCAAACTGATTCTCTTTTTTGTCCTTTACTTATAAACACATCAAATATGATTTATTCTACTTGATGATGGATTCGCTTTTTCGCGAGTGGCGCTACTAGGGTCAGCAGACGTGAGAGTCCGTGGAGTCCAACCCTTTTGCGACCGGTGGCGAAATACGAGCATCAACATATTTTTTTGTACGGGTATGCCAGATTTTCTACTCTACTTGGAATTGACAAGTGGAGGTCCGTAGATCCACCTTCATAAGTAGAAAAGGAAATCAATTTTTTTCTAGTTTTCTATTGCAGATATATTTAAGAAAAGAGACATGGTTTGAATGTCGTGAAATGTGTTTTCATTTGTTTTACCGTGAAAGGCGATTTACAATTCTTATCAATAATGAAAGACAAGAGTTGTGATTTTTTTATGTCTCTTCAAACAATACACAATACAATGAAAAAAAAAGAGAGAAAAGTGGATCTAACTTCTTAGGCGATTGTGGGGACTCGTTCAAATTGACGGTCGCAAGCCATGTGTGGACTTTGCCATCATCCTTCAGATGAGAACAGATGATGCTCTTGATTCGCTTGGCTCGGCTTAAATCTCAGATTTTTAGAAGACAAAGACCAAGAGGAGGTCCTATGTCCAATAAAAAGCCGAGTAGAAAGGCTGAAAAGCTACGTCTAAGTCACAGAGGAGGAAGGAGAAGTCCTTGGGAGGAGTGACCCCCCAAGGGACTTTGGTCACTTTGTAGTGGTGGTCGGCGCCGAACTTCTTCAACAGAGGAGAGCGTGTTGTAGAGATTTCTCTCGTGTATGGATTTTCGTCTGGAATTCGGGATCGGGGATTGATTTTCTGGATGATTTTTCTGATCTTTGGATGATTTTTCTGATTTCTGGATGATTTTTTGATTGATTTTTCGGATCTGTTTCTTTTGGAATGACCCCCCTTTTATAGGCCTTTGGTAGCCATTAGATTGGTTTATAGACCTTAAATGAATTAAAGGCACATAATGGGAGGAGTTACAAGTTTTAATTCATCATTTTTAATTGTAACTCCTTTTTCTTGGCTTTTGATTGGCTGGTGAAGAATTAAGAGCCTTTAATCGCCTTTAAGCTCCATGATGGGAGGAGTTACGCGGTTTAATGTCACGTTTGTAACTCTCATTTGCTCGATTCTGATTGGGCCGTCCAAAATAATGAGTTAATGACCGTATTAATTTGTCATAAAATAGGTCATTTAACTGCATTAAGTGGTCGTTGAGGCGCTTGAAGAGTTGCAGGCCGTGCTGCGTCTTTTGGAATTCCTCTTGTGATGGTCGCCGATGGATCTTCATGCTGATCGATGTCAGATGAACATGCAATTTCAGACATTGATTGTTACTAGTGGGCCGGTGTCATCCGTCCTGTTGATTTCTTGATCGATTCGGGCAAAAAGTGTGCTTTCTTGGTTGGCCGATTGGCGATTTCAAAGCGATCAATGATGATTTCATGCTTTCGATGGCGCAGATCCTTAATGTTGACGAAGATCAACGGGTTCCAGGCAACAAAAGTCAGAATTTTGGAAAACCACAGGGACCAGACATCTCGAAACAGAGAAAAGGGACCTGAAAAACGGTCATTCGGCAAAAATCAACCAGGGGGGATTTTTCTCTTTTGGTCGCTGATTTTCGGCCCTTTTTTCAATTTTTTCATTTCTTTGTTCTTTGGTATTTTACCAGACATTTTTGTACATGTATTGGCCTGATTTCCCTTCAGAAAACTTGACGAGAAGCCTTGCACAGCGGAGAGCAAAGTTTCTGATTTTTGGAGAAAGCTGAAGACTTTGTCGGGCGAAGAGTTGCCGATTTGCCGTCATAAGCCAAAACTGGGTCAAACGATGTCGGAATGACTTGAATTTTGAGGTGAAGCCTTCTGAGCAATAAATAAGACCAACCATAGGCTTTTGTTTGAGTTTTGAAGTCGTGTGGGCTCCTTTCGCCAGTAGACTTGATTTTGTTGCGAGGAAGATGCCGCGCTTTGATGTACAATCAACCGATGCCCGATTGACTTGGAATTTGACAGAGAGCCTATTGGAGTCATTTTGAGGTGATTTATTAGCTCCGATTTGGAAATCATGGTCTCGGAGAGCTCCGCCGCGGGAGGCCTGATTTGCCTTCCGAGAGTCAAAGTTTGGTCAAATGTTGTCGAAATGACCTGAAATTTGACGTGTAGACCTTTGGAAGCCTTTTGAAGTCACCCATGTGCTTTGTTTGATGATGGCCTCAGTGGTTCTCACCGCCAAAAGGATTGATTTTGCTGCTCGATGGTTGATGTATGGTCAAACGTTGTCGGTTTGACCTGAAACTTGACATAGAGCCTTTTTGAGGTATTTTGAGACCACCCATAGGCTTAGATCAAAGATCTGATGTCTTCGACGCTGTCGCCGCTAGAAGAGCCGACTTTGCTGCGGCTGTTTCCTTTTTGGGGCAAATGATGTTGGAATGACCTGAAATTTGATGTAGAGCTTTCTAGTGGCATTTTGAGGCCAACTGTGTACTCTATTTTGTGAACCGAGGTCTCCAGCTTCACCGCCGTCAGAAGCTCCTGTTGTACCGCTGAAAGAGTAAAGTTAGACCAAATAATGTTGACATGGCCCGAAACTTCATGTGTACTCTTCTTTTGGTTGTTTTGAAGAATCTTGCAGTTTTTGTTTGATTCTGACAAAATTTGATGCTTGAAGTAGCATTGCATGTTTGTGGTAGGATGCGGCTTCATGTAGCTTCTTGATGTTTAAAGAGGCAAAGTGACATTTTTAGTGTCAACACTTGAATACAAATCTAAAACATAATTTAAATAAAGAATTCTAAAAGATCATGAATCATACAAAATAATGTGAAAATGAGCAAAAATCTGAACATTCACCTGAAATAACAAAATTCATAAAATTTACTGAATTTAAAACACATGTTCATGATTAACATATCAGCTACTTGCCTTGGATCAAACTCTAACTGATTCTTTCCAAGTTCTACCAAAAACTCAAGTCTTTGAGCTTTCTCATAATCTAACAGAGAGAGAATCAATAAGAAGATGAAAGATGATGATGGAGCTGTCTTCTTGGCGGGCTGATCAAGCATAGAGGAAGAGAGATATAGAGTGAGATCAGGTTCGCTGGAACCAGAGAAAAAATGAGAGAGAGAGATGGAGAAGAAGGAAAAGGCTGCAGGAGAAATTCATAAACAGTGGCATTTTCCAGAAATTGTAAAATAGTATTTTATCTAAATACAAGCAAGTCCCTCCAAAAACAAGAAAATTACAAATAAGCCCTAAAAAAAATCAAAACTCCTACTAAGACACAAAACAAATTACTAAACAAGATTAATTAGGGCTAAACAAGCTACTAAAAACCAGGATCTCACACAGAGTCCAAACCCTGACTATGCCACCTCTTCTCTTCCCACTTGTGTGAGCTTTCTTCTCGCATGTGTGGGCTCTCTTCCTACTTGTGTGGGCTTTCTTCTCGTTTGTGTGCGGGCTCTCTCTTGGCTTGGGTACCAAAAAAGGCTATTTATTATTACCTTTATGTAATCCTTGAATTTAGAGATGTGAGTTATTTAAAGGCTGGTAGTGATAGTGGGATTGTAATCATGATAAGTATTATCCATCAATAAGAAGAGGAGTCCAATCCTACTCGAAAGGATTAACTTCTCCCATCTTATTTTCATGTGTTCCTTTAATTTGTATGAATATTGGTTGGATACCATCCCAGATTTATATGAACTGGTATCAGAGCAGGTCAAAAGACTGCTGACGAGCTACACCATCCACAAAATTCCAACAATACAATAGCTTACTGATTGGTGTTTTGCTCCTGTATCTTAGTCAAATGGCTGCTATCTCATATATTCACCTGAGACTTATTCCATTCCGACTCTCCGACCCAATTTAATCGTGTTTTACTCTTATTAATTATGCTTTATTAAATTAAATATACTTAATTACTAATTAAACTATTTTAATATAGATTAGTCTTATTTTAGTTTTTGGGTTAGACCATGAGTCTTGGGTAGGTAGTTTGAACTCGGATTAACCCATTTCAAGTAAAGCCAAAGACTTTTTTTCGTAAATTCAGATTTTTTCTGATCTTACATCATATGCTCATCATCTTAGCACCATCGCGTGTATCTCGATGGCCTCATCGATTTTTGTATTGAACTCTACTTCATTTGCCCACACATTGAGCGAATGGGCCACCGTTTGACTCAAACTGGAAATATGGACTTGATATTGGATTTTCTTGTAAACTGAGGAAAATTATCACTTAAAACAACCCAGCTTCATTTTAATCGACCAGTTCTTACTGGTTGATGAGAGGATCCTCTTTTCTACCTACTCATTCCTTCTAGCGCTCATTCTCTCCTCTAAAAAATCATCCAAGAAACCTTGCATGTATAATTGGAGACGAGTTAAGAGTTTTCTTCACCTGCTTCATTCTCCTCTACTCTACCAGACAAGAACCCATCTCCTCAACTTCTCAATCAGTTTCAAAGGTGAGATCTCAAGAATTATTCTATAAATTGGGTTACAACTGAGTCAACAAGGCTCATTCTCATGGCATGCATGCATCCTTATGAGTGTTTTGCATGATTTGCTTATAGAGTTTGAAATTTAGGGGCTTTGCTCGATTGGGCTCAAGTGTGGAAAAGAGCGTTGGAAAGCTTTATTACAAGGCAAGTATAACCTTTAATTTTCCATGGATGTTGTTATCATTTGATCCTACTATTCAGATTCAATCTTGATATTCTTAGCCTATTGCATGTGTATAATGTTGAATTGGTAATGAATTTTGGGAAACTACATTTGTAATGGGATTTAGGAATATATTGGGATGGAATTAAGGTGAAGGAGTATTTAGACTCCAATCTTAATGTAGGATTGGAATGGGAGGTGTCTGGATGAAAAGGAAATGTCAAAGTTTCAGAAAGAGCTTTAAAACAAAACTGATCAATATTTTGATCGCAACCGGGCAGTCGCCAGGCGATTAGCCGCCTAGAAGGCGGTTCACCTGGTGGTTATCCGCCCAGACGGCGGTCAAAATTCCAGAATGTAAGAAAAATGGCAGATTGGGCTGCGATGACCTGGCGGTAAGCTGAGTGGTCACCAGGCGGCTAGCCGCTAAGCAACCACCAGGTGACCAACCACCCACAGAACCCCTGATTTTTAGAAATTTCCAAGGGACCTTGTAGGGCTTCCCAATGGTACCTCTTCATTAAAAATTGACCATTGGAAATTAATATTAGCATGGGGGAAACCTTAGAGGCAGGAGTCCTCACATGTGTGGTATTCGTTTAGTTATCTTCACACCAATGGTTATTAATTACAGTAATTTGATGTACTTTTGATAATTAATGTGGCACCAATTTCAGAATAGTAGTACATAGAATACTATGATTCTATAACGTATTGGAGGCGATAAGAAACAAATACTTAGATTAGTAAGGCTAGTAAAAGTCCTTGATTCTCTCGAATTTCAATGCATGTACATATTGTTTAAATATTCATGACTTCATACACTAAATTAGTGTTCATATACATAAACTATATTTCTTTTGTATTATTAATTTAACTGTCATTTCATTGTGGATATACTTCAATGGTAATTTAAATATTAATGGAAAAGTCTTGAGTAGATTAGTGAATGATTGAGTCATATTGAATGAACAAATTGGAGGGTCTACTTAAGTACATCTTGTTGATTGATTCGAATAAGTCGGTACCACTTAGCTTCGATCGGACGATACCTAACGGGGTGAACTCTTAGTTTAGTATTGTTAAAGTCGGTACGCAGTTGGCAGTCTGGAGTATTGGAACTCCAGAACCGGATAGTCAGTTGAACCGTTAGCTGGGTCACTGGTGACATCCCAACGTGATACCCTCTCTAATTGAGAGGAAGGATTAGCTTATGTGGTAACCAACTAGATAGTATGATTCCATTTATTATTGATTCATAAAAGCATGGTTTATTCGATTGCACAATTGCCTAGATTATCTTCATATGCTCTCTTTCAATCACTTGTCATTAATTCTAAATTGATACAATATGCATAGATTGTTATTGCTTATACTTGTTGAACCGTCGTATTCACCTAGCTATTCTTGGTGTTACAGACGCAGACCCTGCTCTCGGTCTTAAGGAGACCACGGAAGGAGAGGAGGCAATGAGGCACCGGCAGGCCTAATAGAATGGACGATTGAGGGTGCTCTTTAGCCATGTGCCGGAGAGCCTTATGAGTCTTTTCTTTTGATGGCAATGTACGAAAATATTCTCTTGTGATTTTGAATTTGATTAGTATGTATATGTTGTTAGAATACTTTTGGAAAATACTTGCATTTAAATATACTTTTGTAATAGTGAAGTAGAGTAAGTTTTATGATATCTATTTCAATTCTTTATAGTCTATGAAATCATCTTTTGTGTCTATATTGAATGCTATGGACAATTCATGATATGGTACGAATAATTGTATGGTTCTAGATGCTTCTGCTTTGATATGTACAGGGACAGGTGTCTACAAGCATGTCTCACAAGTGGAATTTTATCCTTTGTGACTCGTGCTTGACTCGAGACAGGTGCTAAAGTCATGGGAGTACCCGTGCGGGACCGGGATGTGACACATCCTCATACTATATGGTTGGATTTTCCATGATTTGAAGGGCACGACCCAGTTGGTTGGGCTTATCAAGTGAAACATTTTAAACGCTTCAACAAGCTCTCAAATGACCAAATGGTCTCCATGGATCTTCTCTATCTTAGTTGTGACCGCATCAAGGGATGGAAAAGACATGGGGTGAGTTGACATGGGGGCAATTTACTCGAGACATGGGGTGCGAGAGAATTCGACGACCATTGAGGAGGACTCTCAAAGCTTTGATAGAAGGGAACCGTTGTAGAATATCAAACAAAATCTAGGCGGCTCTCTAATAGGTTTCGCACATCTACCAAAGCCTTTTCTCATAAGTTGTTTCATATTGGGATTATGAGATGACATCCATGTGAGTTTACGTATGCTACAACTACTGATCTAATGAAGACGTTTCGGTTGGCCCTTTTTGAAGAAGACAAGCTCTTAGTTCACCGACGTTTTTCTCGAATGACTAGTGCCACTACCCCCTCCTTGAGAAGTTCCCTTAGTCGTTCAAGACAAGCCACTAGAAAATTCACTAGCAGTCCAAGATCGACCAAGGCCAAGAAAATGACTCACAACAGATGAGATCATTGAACGTCAAAAGAGGGGTCTTTGTTACAATTGTCATGAAAAGTTTAGTCCTGATCATCATTGCCAAGAACACTTAGCGCTCATTGAAGGCATCAACGACCTCAATGAATCGACTTTTGAGGACGAAGAAGCCAAATGATCAAGCGATGCTCGTCTAGGTCTATGCACTCATCGGATCATCGGCACCACGCACCATGAGAACCAATGGCATGGTCAAACAAAGAATAGTCACAGTTCTCCTCGATTCAGGTAGTTCACACAACTTTGCCCATCCTACAAGGTCCATGACAAAGGTCAAAGGTGCACCGATCCGGTAAGGTCGCCGGATTTTAACCCTTGAGGACAAGGGTTCATTTAAGGTGTGGAGAGTGATAGATACCCACATGCAACATTTGTTATCCAATGCACAAATCATGCAAGCATTCACTCTAGCTATGAGCTATCCATTTAGCATTGATTACCCGATGCAAGGATCACGCATACATCTACTCCATACATACAACATTTATCATTTGCCGCCCAATCCAACAGTCATGCATGCATTTACCCATCACTTATATATTATCTAGCCATGCATTTAAAATGATCATTTGCTGCCCAACCATGCATATACACGATGCCAACCATTTAGCAATTAGTGGTTTGCATATTTGAATAAAAATGCTATTTATGACGGGGAGCGCTACACAGTGCCCGGATATTTTTTTAAGGGAAAAAACGCCCCTCTTAGTTGGGCCCACTGGAATGCATGATAATCATGAAAGTCTATTGAATGGAAAGATCCATATGAAGCCTACCTATATGCAAAATCTTGAGTCCATAAGATCATCCTAACCTTTTAATCTATGGTACTAAAACTTAGTCGTTTAGAGGCATCTTTTTATCATGATTCCAATCCAACAATGAAGAAAAATTGGATGAGTGTCAAACTTGGACTAGTGACTATTCATTTAAGGGGAAAGGGGGAGGGGAGGGGGGTTGAAAAGACTAAATTAACTCAACATGGGCTCCATGAAAAAAAAGAGGCGGAAAAAGGGTCGTTTTTAAAGTGGGGCGTTTTTGAGAAATTTCCCATTTATGATTACCTTTGTTTAAGTCTTGAATTAAGATATGTGAGTTAATTAAAGACTGGTAGTGGGTTTGTAATCATGATGAGTATTTTCTAGCAATAAGAAGAGGAGTCCAATCCTACTCTAAAAGAATTAACTTTTCCCATCTTATTTTTATATTTTCCTTTAATTTGTATGAATATCACTCAGATACATTCCCGAAATTGTATCATGCCAACATCACTCAACTAGGCATGTCGATTGAGCCCCATTGAAATAGGTACCCGGCCAAGCCCGGAAATATAGGGCTTTTAAAAAAAAACGAGCCTAGCGGGCTGGACTTGGACAATGATTCTTAAAGTCTGGTGAAAATGGGACTGGGAATGAGCAGAACAAGCTCGGCCTATCCGTAAGGAAAATTCATTAATTTTTCATGAATTTATCAAAACTTCCCACCACTAACAGCAAAAAATGGCTAATTAGGAGGGGCAGTTTTGTAACTTTGCCCCTCATAATCTTTTGTAAGTTCTATTTGTTTTTTATTTTTATTTTTTGTGTTTAAATGTCTATTGATGGTTTTTTTTTTTTTGGTTCATTTTCTTGTTTGTAATATCCCCTTTGTTTCCCTTGTTGCAGTTGTGTTTTCCTTTAATGATGTTTTATTTTTGGAAAAAAAAAAAAAAAAACACTTGGGCTGCGGTGGCTGGTAGTAGTGCAATTAGTCAAGTTATTATTATGTATTACTAGACAGAAATGAAGGCCCATTCTAAATGGGTTATGTTGTGAATCATTTTAATTATGAGCACGGCCATGTACATGATACTTCAAATTTTAGCTGCTGTAATCTCTCACTAATAAAGATCATTTTACCAAACCTACTGGGACAGCTGCATTTGTCCGCAGGAACACCATTTAGTGGACTAGACGAACATTTCACAAGGGGGCTTCTTTTTGGTAGAAAATTCGCAAGGGAGCTCACATTATAAGTTTTATATATCAGAAATTTACAGGTTGAACTCTCCAATTACCAGGGTTTGTAAGTTGAATTCTTTTGTTTATATTCAAGATCGTGCAAACCCTGGCCCGGCCCTAGCTCAGCTCAGGCCCACACGGGACGGAACTTGACGTAGGTCATTCAATTTAGGGCAGGAATTGGACAATCCTCGACAGGCCCGCCCAATATTCATGATGGGATTAGACATCCCAGGCCCGTCCTGTCCCAGGCCTACACTCAACCACAAGTGCGTCCGCAAGGCATTTTTTCCTTTCATTTAAGAGATGATCTCATACCCTTCCTACCCCATATGAAAAGTGGGTTAGATGGCCTAAAAGATGAGGTGAACTGCACATAAAATCATGCTGATGGATCTGCCACAATGTTTTAAACTGTCAGCAAAATTAAAAATGTCACTACAAAATTGCGAGGAAAATGCAGTATTATCGGGATAAGCCTGTTAAGGAAAAATAGTTAAAAGACATGTAAACACATCTTTATTTTTTAAAAAAACTGAATTTATATTTTTTTTTTCCCATTATTCTTTATTTCTATTTATTTGAAAAACTAAAGTTTGTCTTTTGAGACGCTTCCCTATAAACTTAAGAAATTTCTAAATTCTTGACACTGTTGCATATAAATTGTATGATGTCTAGAACACTAGTTTGTAGGGAACCACTAAAAACAATGTCCTGAAGTAAAATGGCTTAACTTTCAGGCTAACATGCTAGATCTTGGCTTCCATTTTAGGCTTGATAATTACATAGGTTGGGCTATGTCCTTATTTTTTTTGTTTCTCAGCTTATTAGAGACATGTATAGTACACATAAGTGTGTGTCGACTCCCTTATAAGGGTTTTAAAAAAAAAAATTGTTGATCTCTGACAAGCTTCATCCAAGCCCAACATGGACATGCCCCACCCTTGCAACAATCTTACACCATTAAAATATATATGGACATGAATTACAAAAGAAAAAAGAAAGAATTAGCCGAGAGAATTATCTTAATTCACACATTTGAAAGTTTCAAAATAATGGATTGCTTCCCTAATTTGCATATGAGGGAGAATGAAAGTTCATGATTTTAGAATACCGAGTGGCATCATCCAATACACAAAGGTTTGGCCGTTTGGAACTCCATTCTCTCTGCCTGCAATTTTTTTACCCTCATTCACATCTAAATCATTCCAAGTAATTGAAAAAATATGGAGATTTTTAGATTTATTAAATTCTTATAATTCTTTTAAGACATTTTCATCTTTGGTTATAAAAAAAATAAAAAAGCACTGATCCAAATTGACATCAGTGGAGTACCTATAAATCATAACAGTTTCAGCTTTGGCCAATAGTTAGTATGCATAAAAACCAAGTTTTAGAATCATGCTGCCAAGTAAACATGGTAACCAAGTACACCACCTGAAACAAACAGAACTTTTAACTTTACCAGGGACCTCCAATTTTTAAAATGAAAGAATAGATTTAAGGTGGTACCTCTACTCACTCTACATCCTGAAGTCATGACTCACTTTTTTAACAATCTTGATAGTGCATTAACATTTCTATTGAAGCCAACACATTTAAAGACACTTCAATCTCCATGCATCAATAACATTCTACAACTGATTCCTACCGTTCCGATTAGTCACGACGAAAATTCCGTTTGTGCCTGCCAGAGCATCAAGATGCTGGGAGGAGACTACCAACAGTCTCTAATGTTAGAAACCTAGAAAGGAAAAAGAATTGACGGCCTGGTCAGACTCCTTGTACATTCATCTCAACAGAATTATCACCATCACTGGCATCTGAGCTTTCAGATTGCAGATTCGAATGCTTGTTATTTCCAATTGACCTCCTCTCTACAATTGCAATGGCAATGTCGTTGGGGAAGAGGTCCCGGAGTACAAAGGCATGAACAACAGTGGAGACAAGCAAAGCTGTCACTGTAAGGGTAGAAATGGAAGAGAGAGTAATGGATAAACCCTGTGTTAGTGGATTTTGGACCTCGTTAGAGTACTTGATGGTTGCAATGGAAACCCCAGTCATGGGAAAAGTATATGCCCACCATGCCAATGAAAACCTATGGCATGAACAAGCGTCAGAAGGCAGTGGACAGATAATGTAAGAGATGAAATATAATATTTGTAAAAAAAAAAATAGCTTGCTTAAATATTATACCTGAAGCCTCGAAAAAAATTGATGCGGACAGCCTGGAATTACCAAGTCAAATGCCCAAAAAAAAAAAATCATACAAAAAGAATGTCAAGATTTGTTTAACCATCCTATTAAAAAAAGACAAATGGTGAATGAGATAATTGCATTTCCATGAAAGACTAACCAGAGAAAAATAAAGGAACAAGGCAATGAAGTAGGCAATCCTTGATCCATAGTCAAAGTCCCCTTGAATCATTGCCCATGCCATAGAGGCAACACTAGGTAGTGCTATGAACAGAAAAAACACCGGATGGAGCTCCTTTGGGAGTGTCTCATTCGTTGGAAGCCTCTGGTATAGAGTTACAAATAGCACAATGTAGTGTGCTAGCCCAACAGCAAAGAAGAAAATAGGCCCTTCTTTCAGCCCCATGGATGAACCCAGCAAAGCACCCACAAAGTTCCCAACAATCGAAAGATAGTTTAATGGATTGGCAACCTTCAAGAGTCTTCTTTGGCCTCCTGACATCCATTGTCCGTAGATTTTAAGTTCAAGGCATAAGATAGGAGCCATGAGCACATACCAGAGAGCAACATGCAGATTTTCGGCTAGCAGAGGTGGCACCCCAAGTGCCAGGAACAGTAAGGCTATCCAGGGAGCAAAAAAGAAGTTGACCCGGATAGGGTGGTAGTACTCACGCCGAACTGCTTCGAAGTAAAAGAAGAGTTTCAGAGAGTATATTAATGTCACAATAGCTGTCACGGCAACAGAAATGCACCACAGAACGACATTAATGGTCGGGGTAATGTGTAGAAATCCCATGGACAAAGATGTTGCTAATGCTTTCCAGAGTATGGGTTGGCTGCTAACGCCAAGGCAGATACCAAATGAAGAGATGGGAAAACGGAGGAGGAATGGCCAATTCCTATCATCTGGGAGCAACAAATCCTCTAAAGGCTGAAAAAGGGAAATTGGAAAAACCACCAAATGAGAAACTGATACATCATTCAGGAAAAGGATAAAGTCAATTCTTTTTATCCAGATAATTGTAACCACAGATAGGTAAATGTTTACATTCTGATTTCTGACAAGAATCCATTGATGGGAAGGACTAGTATATGTTTCAACCAGAAGTAAGCAATAAGAAGGATTTAATAAATGGATAATTCAAGAGTTTAAATATACAGAGATATAGATAATAATCCAACACTAACAATGTAAAGGGATATTTCAAACAATATTGTCTAGAAATTTGAAGCGGCCGTTAATAAAATCAATGGACTATAATGTGGAAAAAAAAGGGGGAAAAAGAGGAAAAAAAGAAAACCAGACACCCTGGCAAAAGCACCATTTATACAATTATCTTTTAAATACATCAAATTTGTATGATTACTGCAAGACCTCTGGATTGATGAAGAACAGAAAATACATATTTCCTAATGCTTATTAAGGATGTGATGTGACAATTCACACTGATCTTTTTTTTTTAAACTGTTTGACAAAGATTACATAACTACTTATATGGCGGAAATTTTAAATAGTTTCCTTAGATTTATCCAAAGATATATGAGTATATGACAAAGAATCACATACCCAAAGGGTCTCCAACACAGGTCCTTCAAAGGCATCAATGTAGTAATCCACAGGTAAAGCATCAACTTCTGCATTTTGGGAATCATTAACCTCTGATTCTAGTTCCTACTACTTTCCATGCAGGTACAATATCTGCCTCTCAAGTTTTCTGGACCATGTCTTGAAAGAGTTGTAATGTTTGTCTTTTAGTCTATTATTCCTCAAATTCCTTTGTTGTTGCTCTGAAGAATGCAAAATTCTTCCCTCATGATGCAGGCCAGACCCTTGGGTTGACCAGCCCATTGGGCTCAATCAACAAGCCCAATAGGATATCCAATTAGTTAGGAGTTTAAGTTAATTAGGAATCTTATTTGAGAATTATTCTTTATTTAGGAGTCTTCAAAATAGGAGTAATATTTGATTTGGATTGTTAAGCAAGTTTAAAATTTTAGTTTCCTTTATTGTTTGGGAAAGTAAAGTCCAACTAGGAAAGGGGATGTCCAACCCTATGATGCATAGATACGGCATGGATACTGTTAATAACAATAAACACCAAAAGCTTGAGTTGGTAGTGAACGGCATAACAATGTAAATCCCCCCTCGAACAAGAGACAGAACAGAATAGACCAGACAGACAAATGGAGATAACATGCCTCCAAGGGGTTTCAAACTCACGACCTTTGGCTCTGATACCATATTAATAACCATAGACACCAAAAGCTCGTGCTGGTAGTTAATGCAAAACAATTGTAGAATCTTACACCACATTGAGCTACCACTAATTCCAAAACCAATTAGTGATGGGAAACGTTAAAACGATGGTTTTATAGTGAGGGCAAGGGCTCGACCACAATTATGACAGCTCAGGAGCGATGGTGGATGTTGACCTCAACAACAATGTATAATAACAGATACGACAAGGACACGCCATAGACGCGGCAGGGACACAAATTTTATACATAAAAAGTGAAGTATCTGATACGACACGATACGTTGTCCATTTTGAAGTATCCGTGCATCATAGGTCCAACCCTTCCAATAAAGATGTAATCCCTCCATTAGGAGAGATAAATCTTGATTAGTCAATAAAATTATTATGGTTTATTTATTTATTTATTTATTTTTTGTGGTTGTGATTTTTTCTCTGGTTTAAGAATGCTTGTAACTTGTGAGTTGAATCCATTGTGGATTCGGCCAAGCCTCTTTGGAGCTTGGTCCCTAGCATTGAATCCATCGTGGATTTAGTCAAAACCTTTCAGGAATTTTTGTCTATTTTCTCATCGCAGATCCAAGACTGCGTCACCTCAGCAACTGCCTAAGCAAATGCAGCACCTACAGGTATTGGGTGAGAATGAAATTTCACCTGCTTTGGTTGCTTTGTGTTGGAATTGGAAGAGTTGGCAGGAAGGTTTCGAGTCCCATTGTTAGCATCACTGAAGAGAACTCTTTTATATTGATCTAAAGGAAGCATGGCAGGGGAAGATGGCATGCTGATAGAAATAGAATGTAATTGATGGAGATCAATAGCTTGAACTAATGAGTTTTCAGAGGCTGCTGCTTCTTCTCCCTGAAATAATTAATAAAAGCAGGAATATAAAAAATTAGCCATGCATGGGACACGCTCCTACACATCTACAGAGCATCTGTTTAAGACCTAGGTAACTATATTGCTTAACTGCTTACTATTTTGTTAATGGAACCAGTCATTTAAGAGATAATAATCAGAATCATTGTATCTGAAAGTGAGATAATGCAGACTAACTCCTTAATATAGAAATTTCTGAAAGATGGACTTACTTTAGCCGAATCAAGGTTTGGTGAGGGAACAGTGGGCACAGTTGAAGTTGGTTGATGCAGATGATTTGAGTCACCACTATAATCAACATTATCAAAGCCAGCCACTGCATTGGATATCATGTAATGGAAAAGAGGTGGGAGTACTTCAGAGGAATGCTTTTTTGAAACCCTATAGTCAATTGTTTCCATGATGACATAAAAGTACCTGCACTATGTATACTATGTTAGATTTTTCCCCCCTATTATTATGTGGAGTTTACTTATACAGTGCCCTTTCAAATATATGCAGTATTTGAGTTCCATACATAGAAATAACACATTCAAGTTGAAACTAAATCAAATGACTTAATGCAAGGAAACCAACAGCCAAGCTGACATTTCAATTAAAACTTTGTCCTTCACAAATCAGCCAATTCCTCCACATAATCAGTTTGTTGATTCAGTGGATCGGCTAATCAATCATTTCTTGAATCAAGCAAACAGAAATAAATAACGGTTAGGGTAGACACTTTAATGATCCTCACCATTCATCCAGAATGGACAACATGGGGTGAGCCATGCCTCAAAATCTTCCCTTCAAGAGTACAGATGATTCTGACCATCTAACCACTGGCATACAAATGGAAGAGTATTCAACCAACAATCTACATTTAACCAGAAATTTCGAGATCAGATGGCCATGGTATGCACAAGTTATACATGGCATAGCTCATACACTCGGAACTAGGACTCAACTTGGCAGGGCAATAAATGGAGTGAGCTACCAGAAGAGTAACTCAAGGAGTCGAATCAATTTTTAACACGTATAGAGCATAGAAATTTGCACAAGTAAAATGATAAAAATAGGACAGATAATATACAAAAAAGATACAATTTGAGAAATTTTAAATATACCTTGATGCTATAAACTCTAATAACTAATGAATTATAATTAACCATCATTGAAGGGGTTGGTATAAGATCGAAAATAATAATAAAGATGAAAGAAGGAGAAGATTCGTAGAGGAAAATGAGGTGCTAGGTTGGTATTTAGAACTTTCAGTGAAAACAATTTCAACTTCTGTTTGGTTTAAGGATTATATAATCCTCCACTAGATTTTGCACACTAATGCCAACTCACTAATTTACTTAGATAGGTTTAACGGTCTATTAAACCAGATTACTAATTGATGCATACCTTCATCATTAGACCATGGCCCAAAATATCAGAACATCTTCTTCATACAATATTTTTCCTTGATTACAACTACTATAGATCCTTCCTCTATTTCATTTTCTTTACCATGATTTTTGTGATATGCTATAGGAATTATACATGTCACTCATCAAATCAACAGTCTCGAATAAAATGGATCACCAAACATTAGTCTCAAGTGTAGGGACATCAATGAGCCAAGCAAGCTTTACTGGCTTGGGTGGGCTCAAGCTCAAGGTCAGTTGCATGCTAATCAAGCCAAGCTCGAACTGGCCTGATTAACTCAAAAGCCAAGCTCGAACCAGAGCCTGTTTAGCTAAGCTCGGCTCATTAAGGGCTCAGCTCGAGATCAAGCTCTACTTGGCTCCTTTGTTCTCTATACAATATATGGGTTTCATAAAATGTACAAAGTTGTGTGTGAGTTGTATACAGTTTCATGTGGGGCCCATGTACGATAAGTGTGTACTTTTAATATTATATATAAATAATATATATTATAAAATATCATGAACAATCTGGACCCTTCATGCTCAACATCCAACCTCTTCATACATGCACCCACCTGCACATTCACCCCACATGAATTGCCACCAACCCAAATTTGATACTCATTCAAATTTTGTGGCCCTCCCAATTGTGTTATGCAGATTGGTTTTTCGGCTTCCTAACAGCTTAAACTTTTGGGATGTATTGGCTAGTCCGACTTAACATGGTATCAGAGCCATGCTAGGTCATAAGTTCGAACCCAGGGAGTTCCCAGATTGCATGGGTGGTATGTGTGGGTTGCGAATTCGAATGACATCTCGTTGGGGGGTGGGGGGTGTTAAGTAGATTCGTTTTTCTTTTCTGGTTTCCTAACAGCTTAAGATTTTAGGATGCATTGGCTAGTCGGACTCAACAAATTGATCATGCGAAATTTCACACCCATATAACTATCAATCCAAAGGCTAGAATTCAGTTCAGGCAAAAATAAAATAAAATAAAATAAAAGAAGAAGCTAGAATTCAGTCAACTTTGAGGCCCTCAAATGAGTACCTCACATTGTCATAGGGTTCCCATTTTTTTCATACAGGTAGGTGTTATAGAGACCTTCCAAACCACTAGGTGCCCCATGATTAGCATTCTTCCATGTGGTCATTCAAAGCTGAGGAATAGCCCGGTCATTCTTGACAGTGACTCTTTTATACATATGTAATAACTTAATATTGAGAGAAAAAAAATCAAGTGGAGCTGAAGCTCAAATTATGATACCAGGGATATGATAGGCAACAAAAAGATAAAGATAAAAGGGATCCAATGGGATACAAATATCACCACCCAAAGGGATCCAATGGGATACAAATATCACCACCCAAAGGAAGATAAGCTCACCACCCGAGCAAGAACACCAAAGGGATACAAAAATCACCACCCAAAGGAAACTCACAAGGGATACAGAGCAAGAACTCGCCACCTATCGTAATCCACAGGAGGATAAGAGTTATAAGAAGAAGCTCTTCTTCACAAGCTAAAAGCTCAATTTTGTGTTTAATTCCAGTCTCAATATTTCATTAGCATAAAGGGGTTTATGTAGGAAAACTTGGAACAACCCTCCAAGCATGGGTAATTAAAGCTTTCTACTTCCCAACTAACATTAATTAAGACTATTGACTAGTAAAATCCAAAACACATAAGAAAAATAAGAAAATCCGCAACATTTAAGAAAATTCGCAGCATTCCGTCAACCTTGCACAGCCTTCAGTAAAATCCTCATAACTTCCTCTAGAAGACTCCAAATTGCACACCGTTTGATGCGTTGGAAACTAGAGACATGAGGATTTCCAATGAGATATAGCTTGCTGGCTAATTCAGATCCCTTGATTGGCTTAAGAGTGATACCAAGGTTCATTCAATCTATTTTGTCTTTCAAAATCCTGTGCAAAACTTCATGTGTGGTTTATGCATCCCTTTCTTAAGGGGTGGTACAAGACTATGACTCCCAAGGGAAAGAAGATGATAGTGGTACCATACCTATAAAGATGGGTAGCGCCCACTTTACTTTATATTTTTTCTGTGGATGAACAAAAAAAGCAATAATTCCCTGTGGAGTCCCCATGAATAGGTGGTGGGTGTACCAGCCGCCTAATTTAGTCATCCCCAACATAGCTATGGCATAGTGAAAGTCGGAGGTCGTCAAAGTCAAGTGGAGCCTTTCCATTCCGTTCTTACCATACCATAGATTCTATGCAACTTATCTCATTGGAAGCCTCATGTCTCTAGTTTCCAATGCATCAAACGGTGTGCCAATTTGGAGTCTTCTTAGAGGAAATTATGAGGATTTTACTGAAGGTTGTGCAAGGTTGGGCGGAATGCTACAAATTTTCTTAAATGTTGCGGATTTTCTTTATTTTCTATGGTTTTGGATTTTACTAGTCAAATTGTCTTAATTTAATGTTAGTTGGGAAGTAGAAAGCTTTAATTACCATGCTTGGGAGGGTTGTTCCGAAGTTTTCCTACATAAACCCCTTTATGCTAATGAAAAATGGACACTAGAGTTGAACACACAAAATTGAGCTTTAAGCTTGTGAAGAAGAGCTTCTTCTTATAACTCTTATCCTTCAGTAGTTCGGTGGATTCCCAATAGGTGGCGAGTTCTTGCTCTGTATCCTTGTGAATTATCGCTTTAGGTGGTGATTTTTGTATCCCTTTGTGTTCTCCTGCTCGGGTGGTGGGCTTATCTTCCTTTGGGTGGTGATCCGTATCCCATTGGATCCGTTTTATCTTTATCTTTTTGTT